>JAVVLW010004826.1:0-25000 GCA_034401795.1 Chaetoderma sp. LZ-2023a
TTTCAACAATGGACGTGTTCAACCAGCCATGATAACAACTTGTGGATATTATTGTGTATATTCGTTATACCATCATTCGAGAGCTGTACAAATGAAACACATATAATTGGCGCTAAGAAACAGAGACAAAAATGATTCGATAGTGAAACATCTGATACACAGGATTGTGAATAAACAGACAAAATGATCATGTTTAATGTATAATTATTTATGCACTATGTTTTCCTTTTAATTATCGTAAATAAATGTCGCTAATATTTATCATTAAAAAAAATGCACGTGTAAAAAATATGTTATTATTTCTTCGTGTTCCCTTCTCACCCCTCAGCCACCATCCACAATTATCACCATTTTGATACACCACAGTGGATGAATGCCAATAACGGCAAAAAATTAATGGTGCGCTAGTAGCAGGAGGCGTACCACAATGATCAAAAGATCCAAAATTAATCATATTTACATTGTGACAATGACAAAAAATGTGGACATATTTGAATACTGAGAAAACCATATGACATGCTCTGTAATTGAACCCTGCATATCAATTCCAGTTTTCTATTTAAAAAATGTCATTCAAACGTGGTGCAACGTGTACATGCGATGCAATAGTTATGTTTTGAAATCCGATGATGTTAATTTTAAGTTGTGGGAAAAAAACACGTGACCGAAATAAGGGCGTGTTCAGATTGGAAAGATAGTTTTACTGACAGCTCATATTTTATCTATAAAAGTGAAATGCACGCGACTAGTAAGGCATACAGCTTTTTGAATTTGCCAAAACAAAAATGGAATCTTTTGTATGTGATCGCTGGAGAACGATCGGTTCTACACCGATTAAGTGTGGGTGTGTCGAGTAGAATCAGTTTCATGAAGTGGCGGTTCGGCAACCATTTCACAAGGTGATGCTAGAATGAATATCTAGCGGATCCGGACGAGCACAATTATAACAAATGGCTGCACACAAAAAGCCACCTTCGGTGCAAATGTTATCCCTGTATGTGGTGCGAGGATGCGCGAAAATGGCGATCACAGATATAAGATTAATCATTTACGTGAAAGCAAATGAGGTGTAATTTATTTCTGTGTGTGCATGCGTGCGTGCGTGCGTGCGTGCATGCAGGCGTGCGTGCGTGCGTGCGTGCGTGCGTGCGTGCGGGCGGGCGGGTGGGCGGGTGGGCGGGCGGGCGGGCGGGCGGGCGGGCGGGCGGGCGGGCGGGCGGGTGTGTGTGTATGTGTGTGTGCATGTGTGAATGCGTGCGTGCGTGCGTGCGTGCGTGCGTGCGTGCGTGCGTGCGTACGTGCGTGCGTGCGTGCGTGCGTGCGTGCGTGCGTGCGTGCGTGCGTGCGTGCGTGCGTGCGTGCGTGCGTGCGTGCGTGCGTGCGTGCGTGCGTGCGTGCGTCAAATAGTGTTTTAATTTACATACCTCAAGCTATAGTATATATACACCAGCTGTCAAACAAAATGTAACGGGTATGTTCCACCAAAATCTGTTTTTGCAGAATTTAAGGGTCTAGGTCTTCTACTATAAGGAGAATGCCTTCTGGAATATTGTCATGTATTGCTTACAACACATTACACTATTTTCAAAATCTAAACTGGTCCAAATTTAAAGTAATCCTATCTGATTTTATCGATAATGATATCCAGATATTGAAAGTCATTCTACTAGAAATAACATTATCAAAGATATAACGTCACAGACATTACCAACATCGTTTAACCATGTATGCCATATCCAAGAAAATGCCGTATAAATAGGTCATTGTGAGTATTGAATCCTCATCATGTGTCTTTATTTATCCCTGGTTTATATAGAGTGTTTGGTGAATAGAAATTCGGACGATTTTGCGACAAAACGTCTCGATCGTTATTTGGATTGAATTAATAGCACAGCATGTTTAAGAGAACCATACAATGTATATATCAATTCTCGAGGAGATCGTGTTCCAAATACAGGATTCTGATTTTTTATACTTTTCAATAAAAATCGAATATAAATCAGATAAAAGCTGTATTTTATTCACAGGCTGTAATGGGTTGTTTTGCGTCCATTATTCAAACCAATAAGAAATATATGCTCTGAGGGCAAAATAAGTGTATATTGTACCTTATTACAACCGTATCACATGTAATGGATGGTTTATTGAATTCGTGAACAATTCATGTTAACTCTTTAATGGCTAGAGTTTGTCAGAAAAATAGGAATGTTTGCTTATTGAACGTCCATTTGCAGGCCAGAAGACAGTCTTCAAGATCACTTCAGACGCCAGAAGGCAATCTTCAAGACCACTGCAGAGGCTGAATTTGGCCTGTTTGACCATGAAAACGTTAAGCGTCATTATTAGACTACGTATCGTGTTCAATTGTGCCATAACATGATATACCTGACGTTTGGCACTGTCCGCACTACCGGAATGGGATGATAAAAATGTGATCGCCTTGCAGCACTCATAGTATTCTTTATATCATCACTTTAGAGATAAATAGGTGTAGAGTGCCTATGATCCTCTCAGAGGCAGAATTTCAAACTATGGGTCATTTACAAATGCGCCATGGCCTGACGAATGCTCATAGTAATTTTTGCATTGTCGTCACTACTAGGAATCCTAACAAATATGTGATTGCATTGCGACACTCAGACAGCACAAATAGAAAAATTATATAACTGCCTCCAAGGTAAGATAAATCGTACTGCTGAATATTTTGAACAAAATTATGTTCTTTATGTGATCACAGATTTCTACACCTACCCTCATCTTATCAGCAGCTGGTTTATCTGCGGTACTCCGAAATTGTAGACTAGCACTAAAACACGAATATAATTTGAATTAGCCATATCTGAAGGATATGATTTGGGGAGACCACTGGATGAATTATGATGCTTTATAGAAATTCCAGGAACATTTCATTTTACTTTTGGAACACTTAATGTTAGGCTGACAACGTCACATATCTTTATTCAAGTTGCACATACCCCCTTACCTAGTGACATATAGTTTATTTTGTCAACGGTTCATCAATTTTCAGCAGTCTCATAACAGAGGTTGACGAAAATTCATGAAAAACAAACTTGATCTGTAACTTATCACACAAAAACGATGTACCAATTTTCAGTTCGATATGTGGAGGGAAGGTGAAAAGTGTGGAAAATCCATATATTTCTTTTCATATACGCGAACGGGCCCAAAGCTTCATAAAAATTAAGGAAATTGCCGAAACTCGAACATGATCTGTTATATGTAATATTAAACCTGTAACACTCATATCAGCATACATTGGCGTCTGCAGTGGTCTGTAACTTCTCATAATAATGACATATTGTCAATTGCCAATTCAATAACTTGAAGCAAAAACGAAAAGACCTTCGGAAAATTGTATATTTTTTCTATTCATAATTCGAAAGCGTGCATAATTTATGAAAGATTTATGATAATGTATGGCGCCTACAAAGCACAGTATTTGGCTACGAGCAAATGGGAATTTAATATGAAGGTCTAAATAACTTTTATATATCCTATTTAAAGGTTCGGATACTTGTCACAGGTTCGTTGGATAACATTTGTCAACAAGAAGTCCTAGATATCTATTTAAAGGGTCGGATACTTGTCACAGGTTCTTTGGTTAACATTTGTCAACAAGAAGTCCTAGATATCTATTTAAAGGATCGGATAGTTTTCATAGGTTCTTTAGGTAACGTGTGTCAACAAGAAGTCCTCTATATCTATTTAACTGGTCGGATACTTGTTATAGGTTCTTTGGTTAACATTTGTCAACAAGAAATCCTAGATATCTATTTAAAGGGTTGGATATCTGTCACAGGTTCTTTGGTTAACATTTGTCAACAAGAAGTCCTAGATATCTATTTAAAGGATCGGATAGTTTTCATAGGTTCTTTAGGTAACGTGTGTCAACAAGAAGTCCTCTATATCTATTTAACTGGTCGTATACTTGTTATAGGTTCTTTGGTTAACATTTGCTAACAAGAAGCCATAGATATCTATTTAAAGGGTCGGATACTTGTTATATGTTCTTTGGTTAACATTTGTCAACAAGAGGTCATAGATATCTATTTAAAGGGTCGGATACTTGTCATAGGTTCTTTGGTTAACATTTGTCAACAAGAAGTGCTAGATATCTATTTAAAGGGTAGGATACTTACCACGGGTTCTTTGGTTAACATTTGTCAACAACAAGGGTTAAAGATCAATGAGTTGATCACGAAAGAAAACTCAGTTTCATTAACTGAATTCAACATTCAAATTTAACTTTATAAACGACAGAAAAATTAATATCATACAGCATAATAAAAATAAATTAAGGATTGTATAAATATATCACAGTGGCACTATTATCCTCCCAATTCTAATAATTAACAAGATATTGTTTTCTCCTTTTCATGCTGGAAGCTATACGCGAATCCAATGCACTGAAATGGCAATCATCAAAAGGCCATTCGCCGGCTCCAAGCAAACACAGGGTGCTTTATTGATCCGTCATGGATAATACGACTTCATCACCATCATCACCTTCAGGCCCACGCCTACAACCAAGTGACAATTTGACACTGCAGACCCATTCACATACCTACGTTACAACTGTGGTATACTCGGCCCAACTCAGTTTTCCATTTGAACAGAGGATTTTATGCCAGATCTGTTATTACAACTCTTGCCTCGTCTCACTGGCTCTTCACCACCATTTCAATCCAACGATACTTTAACCATTTCAGGACGGCGCTGGCCAAAACTGGCCTCTGTAGTGGTCTCGATGAAGGTTCATTTGCAGGCCCCAGAGAAGACTATTTTTGAATATTAACACCGGAATGACTGGCTCGACAGCCAAGCCCTTTCATTTATGTGCTACATTTCCAAAAATAGGACCTTCGATAAGTAATTATTCTAATTTCTTGAAAATTTTTGTCATTAAAGGGTTAAAGAAATTGACCTATAATAACACAGGTAAGACCAGCCTCTTCATCATACATATTGTCTCAAGAAATCTTAAACTGCATGTGCTTGAAATCACAAACTTTCTAAGCCACAAAATAGTTCCGAAAAATGTAGTCCCTTCTCGCAAAATTGCCAGCAAATATTTTCCTAAACAAGTTCAAGTTCACTTTATTATGCTCATTCCCTTCAAGGGCATATGGGTCTAAAATATACATAATGGTTATGGCTGTAGAATATTAGCAGTACAGTACAATGCATGTATGTAAAATTTATAATTCTATGGTAGTAGTAGTGCTGCTGGTAGTAGTAGTAGTAGTAGTAGTAGTAGTAGTAGTAGTAGTAGTAGTAGTAGTAGTAGTAGTAGTAGAAGTAGTAGTAGTAGTAGTAGTAGTAGTAGTAGTAGTAGTAGTAGTAGTAGTAGTAGCAATAGCAGAAACAGTAGTAGTAGTAGTACTAGTAGTAGTAGTAGTAGTAGTAGTAGTAGTAGTAGTAGTAGTAGTAGTAGTAGTGGTAGTGGTAGTAGTAGTAGTAGTAGTAGTAGTAGTAGTAGTAGTAGTAGTAGTAGTAGTAGTAGTAGTAGTAGTAGTAGTCGCTGTCGGTGTCAGCTGTCAAACCTTTGCCTGCTTGAAAATACTAAAGATTTACACAGATTTATGAGAACTGGCACATTGCATAGGGTTAATACATCTTGTGTTTTGCCTGTGTTAAATCTTGCGATAATGTACTGCGGAATGTATTCTGATCGCTCATCTTCGTATTTTCCGCAGGTGTAAACAAAATGATTTTCGTCGTCTATCCTATAAGAAACTAAACTTCCTACTTCCTTGCTATCAATCAACCAGCCAATCAACTCACTACAAACCACATCCGTTCTTAAGACTTCTACTCCTACGCTAAACGATCAGATGACTGATAACATCCACTGCCCGAATATTTGTATATATCACGCCGCCCGTCCGAAATAATAATGCCAACCACATATCTCAATAATACTAGGCCTTTGTTCAACCACAGAGCTAATAGCACATAGATTCCTCCTCGGCAAAATCTCGATTTGGATAACATCAACACACACAAATTTTATGATGATTTCACTCCAGTACACAAATGTATTTTCTGGGTGCGGGTTGTGGTGGTGGTGGAGACCGTGTGTAATAAATATGCTTTGGGTTAATGCTAGACACAGGTTTTACACTGATTTTACCCTCACATACAAACACAAATTACTTTTTTTCTCAGATCATCCCGTCTCGAACGCTATGTTTGATGACAACGTTCGGTATTTAATACAGAGCACAGCTCACGGACGCAAACCAGATTATGGTCTGGCACATATCATAAAGTATGCAATTGTTAGTCACGCACCCTGTAGGCCTATGTAGAAAACAGATGCGGCATGGGTTGACAGTTTAATGAGATAGACACACATGATAAATGATTAATAATCTATGTACGCTTTAATTATGTTGATAAATCTCCTGACATATACAACCTGGGATTTTTATTATCTTGTCTGGGCAAACATATGAATAAACCTGGAGCGAGTTATTGGCATATTCAATCAGGATTAATAATTCGCTCTTCTTTATGCTGTTGATCAGTGTCAACATACAATCGCACATGTTCATGAGATCTCCTCTATCTTAGAGCCAATTAGTGGCACGTTAAAATGTTTAATGGATAAATTTGATCAAGAAAATCTAAATATGTTCTTATTTAATGTCCATTTACAGGCCAAGAAAATACTATTTTTGAAAATATATCACTTGAATTACTAGCTCTGTTATCGAGGCCGTCATTCCAGTGGTAACATTTTGAAAATAATATTGTCTTGGTCTGCAAATGGACCTTCCTCAAGGGTACTACAGAGGAGGATTTCGGCCAGCTTCACCATGAATGTGTTACTAAATACAATCTCAGACATAGAAAATAACGTGTTTTTTCTATCAAATAAAGAAACATATTGCCTTCCGTTCTAACCTCTCCCATCTAGATGGTTATATCAATGCTAATGTTCCATAATTCATTTACAACATACTTGACACATACAAACTAGACTATGGTCGAACACTTGCTATAAATTATAAGGCCATATTATTGCATTGACGGTGACCTCTCCATTTTAGCTATGCCCCGCCCATCTCTAGCTAAGCTCCGGCACACTCGTTCGTTTTGGAATCAATCGATCTTTGAACTCTCTGACTATCAATTTCCAGAAAACTATACAGGTGAACTATTGACTATTTTGGAACTAATTTGACGTGTCGCTGTTGCGACCTATGGCAGCAACACCGTCCAGTCAAATTGATTTCAATGTGTGTTTATTAAATAGTAGAGACATATAATTCGTACAACGTGTCGGACTATTAAGAGTTAAATACGGGTCAAAATAGAATCATGTATGACGTGTGACGGCATGACGCGATCCTACACGCCGCTTAGCTAATTATGAAGTCATATGACATCAGATGACAGATGGATACTCTGGAGAGGTGAATCAGATAGCCGCCTTCATAAATTATTATCAATCATAGTTATTTTCTAATTTACATTCTGCTTGATTAACTGGCATATATAACATTGGCTCATTTATTCTCTCGTCTGCTTAAATATTTGATTGAACCCGGAAACGATAAAAGACAGACAGAATCAGAATTAGTAACTCCAGCTTCTCGCCTGCTGCTATGATATGACATGTTCCAATTATTTGCAGTATTACGAATAATGTATAAAAATCGTCACAGAAGGAACCATTTGGTATGCAGAAGCGTGGCGCGTAAGCTTGTTATTCGTGGTGAGAGATTATGTTTTTATTTCAGTTGATTTTCTGAACACTGGTGTAGCCACACCTAGTAATTCAATACAGCGCGCCAATTGCCATTTACAATTATGCAGATCTACAAGAAGAAAGCAATTGTGTTAGTTCTGATTTAGGAAATTCATTTGAGAATGATGTCGTTTAGATATGAGACACAGACTGATGAGTAAGAAAACATATGCAAATCTATCTAAGGAATACTAATTTTGGCAGACAATATGTCCACTCGTTTCAACCTGAATACCGTCATACATTACATGAACAGTAAACTAAAAATTTAGGGAATTCAATTTCAAAGTTTCAAATTGATTGCAGCACACGTAAAAAGTGGACAGGGCGTAACATAAAATGGGCGGAGCATAGCTCGAAGTCCATCCCGTTATCATGATTGGTCAATAGAGTCAATGCAGTACGCACCGCATCACGTGCCCCCAGTCCATAAACCAATTAAAGACGAAGCCAGCCAAACCCAGCCTCTACAGTGGTCTAGAGAATGTCCATTTGCTGACAAATAGAAGAGTATTTTTGAAAATTTGCCACTCAAATGATTGGCTCGTTAGACGTGCCAGTTATTTCAGTCATATTTCTTTGTCAAAAATAGTATTTTATTAGCAAGCAAGTGGAGATTTCTTAAGCATATATTTTGATATTATTGACCAAATGTATCCATTATTAAAGGGTTATTGTTTCTATCCCAATTCGATAGTGCAGTGCTGGTTATGCCTGGTCCTACGTATAAGCGGTATCGATCATCAGCACTCGTCAACCAATACTAGCTACTACAACAGTTCGAACGAGGGTGGGCTAATAAAAGGCCAATGTAAAGTGGATCATGCACAATATAAGAGGATCCAAACAAAGTCATTCTCTCCTTGAATGTAATGGTTGTCGGAAATATCAATGATTCCCCATTTTACATGTTGGTACTGTGATCTCAATGGACCATTCCAGTTTTAGGTATGCCCCTTCCATTTCTCTCTCCCTCCATCCCTCCCTCCCTCCCTCTCCCCCCTCCCTCTCTCTCTCTCTCTCTCCTCTCTCTCTCTCTCTCTCTCTCTATCTCTCTCCCTCTCTCTCTCCCTCTCTCTCTCTCTCTCTCTCTCACTCTCTCTCTCTCTCTCTCTCGCTCGCTCTCTCTCTCGCAAAACTTGCCGTGGACGTAGGCTAATGTTAGAGTGCTCACCCCACTGGTCCGTGGTGTGCCCAAAATAGCTTTGGTATCGGTGAAATTCACGTACGTACAACGGCAGAGGGCTCCAGATCACTCATAGTCAACTCGGGTTACTTTTCTTATATAGTGTACGCCTGCCTTACATGGTATGCAAGTATGCAAATTGACGAACCACTGGTTGTGTGGTAATGGGCCGATTGATATAGAAGGAATCTCAAAGTCACCTGTCATCAAAAGGCAGTATATGGTAACGGGATGGCGCAAAAAAACGGCCTACAATATTATTCGTCAGCTGGCCTTTGTACTAGCCAGCCACTCTACTAAACCAGACTCGTGTCGTAGGTCATCTGTTATGAAGATACGTATCCAGAGGCACGTCTACTTGCTACCTTAGTAGTGACGTCTACGAGGATACAGCAAGCCCGATTACGACTCTGTTAGTTAAGATTATAGAAAAATGACGAGAATAGTCAACCTCGTCTCCACGACAAAGAAATATACATGCCTGTCAATATTTTGTTCAGAGAACGAAGTTTAGAGACGACGTCGGGAGGCACTTTACGAGTTACACTATGGTACCTGCCCTTCTATAGTTAACAGTAAACATAAATATGTTAAGTGAAGAGGCCCCAGCATTAAATTATGTCACGATGGACCTTTCCAGTTTAGTTATGCTACGCCCATCTCTATCTAACATCCAGCCACACCCCTCGCTCGTGTTGGGATCGATCGATCTCCGAACTTTCTGACTATCAATTTCCAGTAAACTATACATGCAAGCTATTGAATATTGTGGCACTAATTTGGCATGGCAGCAACGATGTCCACTCAAATTAGTTTCAAAATCTTCAACAGCATGTTTATTAAATAGTAGAGCCATACAATTCGCACAACGTGTTGGGCTATTAAGAGTCAAATACGGGCCATATAGAATGATTTATGATGTAATAATTATGCCATCATCCAATATGCCGCTTAGCTGATTATGACGTCATATGACGTCAGATTGATAGATGGATACTCTGGAGATGTGAATTGCAATGCATACAGCCATGCATCAAGTGAATTGGTTTTCTTGATCATACCGCATCAAGACATTAAGAGTGCAAGAATGTCTTCCTGTGCAACGCGTATATATTGACCTATTGGTATAAATGTCCACCTCGTATCTCTCCTCATATACTAACGCAAACATATTTATGCCACATCCTATTGAGATATACGGGATCCTGGTATCTTTACCATATGGCAATTCGCTGGTAATTCCTAGCTAACGCTATGCATATTGTCAGAAAAATCAATTGATGCGATGATGGTTTTACAACGAGAATGATGGTTATGCTCTTGTTTGCAAATTCGGTTGTAAACGATTTTTTTCCTTTACCGAACAGCATCCATTGAATATAGAGAATTTAGTCTATAGAACACGGGACTCTGTCGCCATCCCAAGTTCTTTCGCACATATGTATGGCTTATCTTGCCATCTGTCGATGCGTTTAATCTAAAGAAGGCAATCAATGTCTGGTGGGGGAATCAATGCATGCCCCTCGCCCAGCTACGAAAACTGTAGCACATTATTATTGGCACTTAGTCAAAAGTAGCTTAAGCCCGGATTTCCTTCCAATTTCCCCGCGGAACGTCGCTACCACAGTACATGGATATCGAAGAGATGATTATGGTAGAGTGTCATAGGCTTTGTCAAAAAAACGGCTTCAGGGACACGGCTTCAGTACGTATGTGTGTGTCATTACTTAGCACACTACTCTCCTGGTCCGTAGAAATTCGGTTTCTATATCGAGTAAGTGTATCTAGCTATGGCCCGCCCCTTTCTAGGTAAGCCCCGTCCACTTGTAGCGCGCGTGGAATTCGATTTGAAACATTGAAACCTGAATTCTAAGGATCTAAGATTCAAAGTAAGGTGTTGACTAATTTGAAACTAAATTGGCTGGTTGTATTGCCTATGGCAATAACAGTTCCCAATCAATTTAGTTTGAAAATATTAAATATAATATTTATTAAATTTGAAATTCATTGAAGGCCGTGGTGCCCGACTGTTCGATTACGATTGCAATCGTCAACTAACTAATAACATAATTGATTATGATGGCAGACACTTGACTAATATATCGGATGCCTCCCTTATCCAGCAGGTAATTATGTTGACAATACTTTCTCCTTTACTTACCCGCTAGCAACACACATACTGATGCAGTAACATGTCAATATATTAGAACAAAGATTGATTTCAAGATTAATGTTCACGATAATACAGCAATAATATCGATTCATTATGTAAGAGGCCAAAGGCGTATAATTCGTAAGTGCCGGACTATTAAACGTCTAAGACGGACTACATCCAGTCATTCATGACGTACTGATTAAAAAGTATATGACGTCATATTAATGAAGGTATGCCACCTGTAGGCTGAAGTCACAATCAAAATACGTAATAAATGACGTATCTACGGCCGTTATGAATATAGAATAGTCCATGAAGTGCACGAATTGCATGCCGTTGCTATTTAATAAGGTATGTGGAATAGTTTTAATCTAATTTTACTGGACGTTGTTCTAGCCATAGATCGGTGAGTAAAGCGTGGGCGGCGCATAGTTAGAAATAGGCGGAGCATAACCCTCTAATCAACTATGATAGATGTGCATTAATGATCATTAATATTCGATACATAAATCACGACTTTTGACTTTATTCAATGAGGAATGTGATTCAGAATTTGCATCCGAATATGCGAATTGTAATGCACATCAATCAATGTGGATCGAATGCTGGTTCAAAGAAAAACTAAAAACTTTGTAAAACCTCACTAGCGACGAAAACACGGCATTGTGTGAGATAACCGATATTTCACTCGTTCTCTTTGGTGTTAGCAAGGGGCTGACCATAACAGAAATGCACACGGGCAAGGTTTGTCATTTGGCTAGTCAGTCTGCTCAATAGTAAGTAGGATGTGTAGAGAGTTGGCAGGGCATGATCATACCATAGATCTTTCTTCAGATAGAGTGACGGTACTGTGCATCAACTATAGATAGTTCATCAGCTAGAGGGAAGGTACAGTGCATCAACTAAATATCTTTATTCAGATATAGTGACGGTACTGTGCATCAACTATAGATCTTTCTTCAGATTGAGTGAAGGTACAGCGCATCAACTATAAATCTTTCTTCAGATAGAGTGAAGATAGTATACACCAACTATAGATCTTTGTTCAGATAGAGTGAAGGTATTGTGCACCAACTATAGAGCTTTCTTCAGATAGAGGGATGGTACTGTGCATCAACCATATCTCGTTCTTCAGATAGAGTGATGGTACATTGCATCAACTATAGGTCATTCGTTAGCAATACGACGTATTTCTGTAAGACAGCACGGCGAGATGATAATGACCCGACAATTCTCTACAAACCCTGCTTATTAATTGAGCATGCTGACTAGCCAAATGGTAAACCTTGTCCTTGTACATAGCTGTTATCGGCAGCCTTGCTAATGGTGAAGGAGACGAGTGAAATATTAGATCATCTCATTTTAAAGGCCACGTAAGCTAGCTAATTGCAGCCACATTGTGGGTCTTCACAGAACACTGCCAAAAATATGGCATTCTGATAGATGAAATGGTTGCCTGATGAAGCAAGGCTTCGTTGACAAACACAGTGTAGGTACTGTGTACCTGATGAATCAATGGTTTGGTTGACAGAATGCGTGTAGGTACCATGTACCCAAGGAAGCAATGGTTTGGTTGATAGTAAGCATGTAGGTTCTGCCCGCCTGATGAATCAATGGTTTGGTTGGCAGAATGCGTTTAGGTACCATGTACCCAATGAAGCAATGGTTTGGTTGACAGTAAGAATGTAGGTTCTGACCGACTTATGAAGCGATGGTTTGGTTGCAGAAAGACGGTATGTATTGTATGCCTGATGAAACAATGGTTTAGTTGACAGGAGTGCAGGTACTGTGTGCCTAATAAAGCAATAGTGTCGTTGACAGAAAAAATGTAGGTACCGTGTGCCTGATGAAGCAATGGTTTAGTTGACAGAAAGAGTGTTGGTATTGTGGGCCTGATAAAGCAATGGTTTTGTTGACGTAAAGAATGTAGGTAGTGTGTGCCTGATGAAGCAATGGTTTGGTTGACAAACGAGTTGTAGGTACTGTGCATTTTATGAAGTAATATGTCGGTTGGCAGAAAGAGTGAAGGTGCTGTGCATCAACTATAGATGTTTCATCAGATAGAGTAAAGGTACAGTGCATCAACTTTATATCTTTTTCAGATTGAGTGAAGGTACAGTTCATCAACTATTGATCGTTCTTCAGATAGAGTGAAGGTATTATGCACCTACTATAGATCTTTCCCCAGATAGAGTGAAGGTACAGTGCATCAACAATAGGTCTTTCTTCAGATAGAGTGAAGGTACTGTGTATCATCTATAGATCTTTCTTCAGATGGAGTGAATGTGCTATGCACCAACTATGGATCTGTGTTCAGATAGAGTGAAGGTATCAGTGCATCAACTATAGGTCTTTCTTCAGATAGAGTGAAGGTACTGTGTATCATCTATAGATCTTTCTTCAGATGGAGTGAATGTGCTATGCACCAACTATGGATCTGTGTTCAGATAGAGTGAAGGTATCAGTGCATCAACTATAGGTCTTTCTTCAGATAGAGTGAAGGTACTGTGTATCATCTATAGATCTTTCTTCAGATGGAGTGAATGTGCTATGCACCAACTATGGATCTGTGTTCAGATAGAGTGAAGGTATCAGTGCATCAACAATTGCTATTTTTTTAAATAGAGTGAAGGTACAGTGCACAAACCATAGATCTTTCTTCAGATAGAGTGAAGGTCATGTGGACCAATGATAAATCTTTCTTTAGATAGAGGGAAGGTACTGTGCATCAACTATATATCTTTTAAAAGATAGAGTGTATATACAGTGCACCCGCTATACCTCTTTCGTCAGATAGAGTGAAGATGCAATGCATCAACTATAGATCTTTCTTCAGCCATACCACGTATCTTCTGTAAGGCAGCACGGCGAGATGCTAATAACATGACAATTCTCTACACACCGTACTTACTAATTGAGGACACTTACTAGCCAAATGCAAACCTTGCCCTTGTGCATAGCTGTTATGGGTGACAGTTCTGTGCATCAACTATATATCTTTCTTCAGATAGAGTGAAGGTACTGTGCAAATACTATAGAGCGTTCTTCAGCAAGAGTGTAGGTACTGTGCAACAACAATAGCTCTTTCCTGAGATAGAGTGAATGTACGGTGCATAAACTATAGATCTTTCTCCATATAGAGTGAAGGTAAGGTACTGTGCATCAACTATTGATCTTTCATCAGATAGAGTGAAGGTATAGTGTTTCAACTATATATCTTTCTTCAGATATAGTGAAGGTACAGTGCATCAACTGTAGATCTTTCATTGGATAGAGTGAAGGTACAGTATATCAACTATAGATCTTTCTTCAGCAAGAGTGTAGGTACAGTGCATCAACTATAGATCTTTGTTCAGATAGAGTGAATGTACAGTGTATCAACTATAGATCTTTCTTCAGAAAGTGTGAAGTTGCAGTGCATCAATTATAGATCTTTCATTGGATAGAGTGAAGGTAAGGTGCATCAACTATAGATGGTTCTTCAGATAGAGTGAAGGTACAATGCAACTAGTTCCACCAGACTGTGGTCAAAAGGTTAATTAAACACACAGGACATGCAGTGCGGAAATTAAAGTCCACTTTTCAGCGTGGTTGCAGATCCGGCGAGCCATCCACCAAGAATCGCCATCAGCTCTACATTCATAAGATTACATCCCGGGCCCGCATGGCCCGCCCTCGGAAAAGCTCCCTTTGGAAAGTCCGGATGCGGAAAGTATAACTTTAAATTTAGTCTATTACCCCCGGCTGACCGTGCAGCTAGATCAGTGACGTATTTTTCACGTGCACAGAACATTCTAGATCTATTTATACATACATGCGATTACGACGTCAAAAGCAATATTTTGAAGATAATTTAAAGGGATTTTCGCGGATTTTAAGAAAGTTCGTTTTATTCGGGTGCTGATCCCTACCAAGAACAACGAAAACGGAATAACTAAAGGTGTTTACGAGTACCAACTCGGTGTACTGCAGGCATGCACTCGCTTCCAATTCCGTGACGTATTGTCAGGGAATCTCTGACGTGCGCGTAGGCGCACCACGCATTTTATCGGGTTTTAACGAAAACCTCTCTCATAGGGCTCATGCACGCATACTTTCCTACCCAGGGGGACGTGCCCAGAGCAAATCTGGAGTGGCCGTTCTGTACCCAACTTCGCTGTAATGGTCAGTACCCATCTGGTCGGTCCGCGCCACACAATCAACCATGGATCTTTCCTCAGATAGAGTGAAGGCAAAGTGCATCAACCATATATCTTTCTTCAGATAGAGTGACGGTACAGTGCGACAATTATAAATCTTTCTTCAACAAGCGTGTAAGTGCAGTGCATCAACTATAGATCTTTCTTCAGATAGAGGGAAGACACAGTGCGTCAACTATAGATCTTTCTTCAACAAGAGTGTAGGTACTGTGACCTCTCTTCAAATAGATTAAACGTACATTGCATCAACTATAGATCTGTCGTCAGATAAAGTGAAGGTACTGTGCATCAACCATAGATCTTTCTTCAGATCGAGTTGCAGCTACTGTGCATCAACTATATTTCTTTCTTCGGATAGAGTAAATGTACTGTGCATCAACTATAGATCATTATCTAGATAGAGTGAGTGCACAGTTCATTAACCATAGATCTTTCTTCAGTAAGAGTGAAGGTACTGTGCATTAACTGGAGAACTTTCTTCAGCTAGAGTGAAAGTACTGTACATCAACTAGAGATCTTTCTTCAGATAGAGTCAATGTACAATGCATCAACTCTAGATCTTTCTTCAGACATAGTGAAAGTACTGCGTATCAGCTAGAAATCTTTCTTCAGAGAGAGAGAGAGAGTGAAGGTACGGTGCATCAACTATAAATCTTTCCTCAGATAGAGTAAATGTACTGTGTATCAACTAAAGAGCTTTCCTCAGATGGAGTGAAAGTACTATGTATTAACTAGAGATTTTTCTTCAGATAAAGGGAAGGTACTGTGCATCAACTACAGATCTTTCTCCAGTTGACACTATAGCCACTTTGTATCTCTACATTTACTCCAGACATAAAAAGATTTTATGTCTGCTCTTCCCACATAATGCCATGTGTTCGTCGCTACTAAGGTTTCCCAATGTTTTTTGTTATTCTTTGAACCAGCATTCGATCAACGTTGATTCCTAGCATTACAATGCACATATTCGGGTATAAATTCTGAATGACATTCCTAATTGCATAAAGTCAAAGGTTTTGATTTTTTTATCGAATATTAATTATTATTATTATTATTATTATTATTATTATTATTATTATTATTATTATTATTATTAAAGCACATCTATCATCATTAACTTGCTTAGAGTTGACTATAGGGATCAATTTCTAGTTTATGCTCCGCCCATTTCCAACTATACGCCGGCCACGCTTTACTCATATTGGGATCGATCGATCTATGGCTACAACCACGTCCACTAAAATTAGATTAACAATGTCACACAGACTTTATTAAAGAGTAACGGACGGCAACTCGTACACGTGATAGACTATTCAATATTCATAACGGACCTAGATGCGTCATTTATTACGTATTTTGATTGTGACGTCAGCCTAGAGGTGGCACACCTTCAGGATTATGACGGCATATACCTGAGTATAATCAACTACAGGTAGGGTGACGTTATAATCATTACGTCATGAATGACTCGATCTAGTCCGTCTTAAACGTTCAGTTGTCCGACACGTTGTACGAATTGCATGTCTTTGCTATTTAATAAACATCTTGGTGAATATCTTGAAGTTGTCGCTGTTGCGGCCGTAGGTAGCAACAAGACCCAGTAAAATTGGTTTCAAAATATTCTACAGCTTACCTCCATAGTTTTCTGGAAATTGATGGTCAGGGAGTTCAGAAATCGATCGATTACTACACGATGGGGTGTGGGTGGACCTTAGCTAGAGATGGGCAGGGCATAGCTAAAACTGGAATGGTCCATTCTAGAAACATCCAATTACAGATAACACCATCTCCGTTCCCGATGCAGCTGTGCCTATTGCATAATCGATATTTTTGCTGTATTGTCGTGGACATTAATCTTGGAACCGATCTTTGTTCTAATATATTGACATGTTACCGCATCTGTGTGTTGCCAACGGTTAAGTAAAGGAGAAAGTTATCAGATTGTCAACATAATTATCTGCTGGATAAGGAAGGTATGCGATCTATTACTCAAGTGTCTGGCATCATAATCAATTGTGTTATTAGCTAGTGGACGTTGCAATCGTAATCGAAAAGTCAGGCACCAAGGCCTTCAATGAATTTCAAATTTAATAAATATTATATGTAATATTTTCAAACTAAATTGATTGGAGAACTGGTATTGGCATAGGCAATACAACCAGTCAATTTAGTTTCGAATTAGTCAACACCTTACTTTGAATCTTAGATTATTGGAGTCCAGCTTTAAATGTTTCAAATCGATTTCAACACGCGCTACACGTGGGCGGGGCTTACCTAGAAAGGCGTGGGCCATAGCTAGATATACTAACTAGATATAGAAACCGAATTTCCGCGGACCAGGAGAGTCTTGTGATAAGTACTCTCACACGAACGTATGGAGTTAATGAAGCCGTGTCCCTGAAGCCGTGTATTTGAGAAAGCCTATGACACTCTACCATAATAATCTCAACAATATCCATTAACTGTGGCAGCGACGTTCCGTTGGAAATTGGAAGGAAATCCGGGCTTGAGCTACTTTTCACTAAGTACTCATAATAATGTGCTACCGTTTTGGTAGCTGGGCGAGGGTCAATAATTCGCCCACCAGGCATGGATTGCCTTCTTTAGATTAAATGCATCGACAGGTGGCAAGATAAGCTACAACATATGTGCGTAAGAATTTGGGATGGCGACATAATTCCGTGTTCTATAGACTAAATTCTCTATATTCAATTGATGGTGTTCGGTAAAGGAAAAAATCGTTTACAACCGAATTTGCAAACAAGAGCATAGATATCATTCTTGTTGTAAAATCATCATCGCATCAATTGATTTCTCTGAAATTATGCGTAGCGTTAGCTAGGAATTACCAGCAAATTGCCATATGGTAAACATGCCAGGATCCCACATATTTCAAAAAGATGTGGCATACATTGTTTACGTTAGTATATGAGAAAAGACGCGATATGTACAATTAAACCAATATGTCAATATATACATGGTGCATAGTAAGAGGTAGGCCTACTTGGACTTTTAAGGTCTTGATGCGCTATGATTACGATAACCAAGTCACTTGATACATGGCTGTAAGCATTGCAATTTACATTTTCAGAGTATCCATCTATCAATCTGACGTCATATAACGTCATAGTCAGGTAGGCGGCGTGTAGGATGACGTCATAATGATTACGTCATAAATGATTCTATATGGCCCCTCTTTAACTCTTAATAGTCCGACACGTTGTACGAATTGTATGTCTCCACTCTTTAATAAACATGCTGTTGAATATTTTATGAACTAATTTGACTGGACGCTGCTGGTTCCATAGAAGCAACACCGCCCAGTTAAATTAGTTCCAAAATATTCAATAGCATATCTGTATAATTTACTGTAAATTCATAGTCAGAATGTTCAGAGATCGATCGATCCCAACACGAGCGAGTTGTGAGTGGAGCCTAGATAGACATGGGCGGTATATGCCTAAAAAGGAACGATCCATTGTGACATAATATGATGCTGGAGCTTGTTCACTTAACATATTTCTGTATACTGTTAACTAGGACAGGTACCTTAGTGAAAGTCGCAAAGCGTCTCCCGGCGCCGCCTCTAAACTCTGTTCTCTGAACACAATATTAACAAGCATGTATATTTCTTTGTCATAGAAACGAGTTTGACTATAATTCTCGTCATCTTTCTATAATCGTAACTAATGGAGCTGTAAATGGGCTTGCACTATCCCGGTAGTCGTAACTACTAAGGTAGTAAGTGGACGTGCCTCTGGATACGGAGCTTCACAACAGATGGCCAGTGACACGATTCTGGCCTAGCGGAGTCGCTGGATAGTACAAGTCATCCGACGAATAATGTGGCAGGCCGCCCCTCTCTACATTTTACCATATACTACCACCTGATGACAGGTGACTTTGGGATTCCTTCTATATCAATCGGCCAATTACCAGACAAACCAGCGGTTCGCCAATTTGCATGCTTAACATATAAGGCAGTATGACACTATATAAGAAAAGTAACCCACGTTGATTATGAATGGTCTGGAACCGACTGTCGTTGTACGTACGTCCATTTCACTGCGACCTAAGCTATTTTGGGCACACGGACTGGTGGGGTTATCATTCTAACATTAGCCTACGTACATAGCAAGCTTTGGGAGAGATTGGTCGGAGAGAGGGAGAGAGAGGGGGCGGCGGGGGCTGAGAGAGAGAGAGAGAGAGAGAGAGAGAGAGAGAGAGAGATAGCAGCGCACCCGACCATTAGTTGTATCAATGATCCACAGCATACGCAATAGTATAGTTTCTTACTCAAACACAATCGTAAATACCAAGACGACATCATCGCAAGGTGAGTCTATGGCCATGCCGACACGCTCACGAGTCTGTGATTGCTATTGGCTGAGTTTCTATAGAACCTCACGCGTTACGTCTCACGCCTCACGCCTCATACCTCACACATGAACGGAAGAATTAACATATCAATAGCCATACGACGGTCGCCATAGGCATTGTCGCATCACTTTTACGTTCGATTCATGCCTCACGCGTGAGGCAAGAAATGAGCATGTTCATTCTTTGTGAGGTGAATCGTAACTGGTGGCTGTAGCAAGCATTTAAATCGTTGTCATAATTTAGGTAATTTCTAAAAATTTCTTTCGGAATTATTGATTTATAAATATTTACGCACAAATATGTGATTTTATTTTTAAAAATTCAACAGAAAATGTGTACTTTCTTCTCCTCCAAGACTATATATCCAATCTCTCTGAAAATCACACCAGGCAAGTAGAGTCTTTCCCGCCGATAATAAATAGCCGAGATATGAAATTCTGAAAATGTGTTACTAGTTTTGTAGTAAATTCAGATACACATTTTTGGTGCAAACTTTGAATCATACATTTTGCAAAAGTGAACATCTTGAAAACCATTTGTATATTTTGACGAATTTTGATACACATATGTATTATGAAAATACAGTTTCATCTGATAGCAAAACTCGCCCAGTGACCTACTTTTCATAGTTCAATGTTTTTCGTCAATATCTTGAACACTACTTGACCTATTTGCATAACACTTTGTGTGTGTAATATGGGACGCTGGTATACACTATATTAAAAGTTTGTCAGACTGACCTAATTATCATGGTCCAGTGATTTTGATCAATTAAAAAATTGATTGGTATAGTGGTCTTGGTAAATAATCTGCCAAGTATCTCTCTCCATCTCTCTCTCTCTCTCTCTCTCTCTCTCTCTCTCTCTCTCTCTCCTCCAACTTCTTTCTCGCTGTCTTTCGGAATATTACTCTATCTCTCTGTTACTGGTTTATGTAAATATAAATTGTATATAGGTTATAAATTATACACTTCTAGGGAGAGGGCTGTACTACGTCGTAAGAACTTGTGCCCGATCCCTTTGTACATTTGTTGCAGAAACAGAAAATGTAAAATTGTTTTTTCTCCTTATCATTTTCACTGATTTTGACCAAATTTGGTTTGATGGATTCTATGGTTATGGTGATGCTGCTCCAGAAACTCCATTTATAATTTTTATTGATCAATTATCTTGGTTGACATCTTGGTAAATGTCAGGGATCATGTGTATAATTATAAGCAAATTTTTCAAATGATAATAGTCCAAATGAGTGCTTCTATTTTTTTTTCTAGGCCTTTTCTGACATGGATGACTATAAAAGTAATTTGATCATTTTCATCCAAGACTTTCCCTTGCTTTGGGATGCCACGCACAAAGTCTATAAGAATAACGATCAAAGGATGCAAGCTTGGGAACTTCTGGATACTAAACTGCCACCTCCAAAAAAAGGTGAAGTGAAACACAACGCAACCGACCCATGCACCAACCTCCCCAACCAGCCACACACACCACAACCAATTCACACACCCATCCGTCCATCCGTCCGTCCGTATGGGCGTCCGTCCGTCTGTGCGTCCCGCCATACGTTCATTCGTTAGTCTGAGCGTCTGGGCATCCGTCGTCCGTTCTCCATCTGGACTTTCGTACGCGCGCCCATCCATATATATATATATATATATATATATATATATATATATATATATATATATATATATATATATATGGTTGACATCTTGGTAAATGTCAGGGATCATGTGTATATTTATAAACACATTTTTCAAATGATAATGGTCCAAGTGAGTGATTCTATTTTTTTTTCTAGGCCTTTTCCGACAATGGATGACTATAAAAGTAATTTGATCATTTTCATCCAAGACTTGCCCTTGCTTTGGGATGCCACGCACAAAGACTATAAGAATAACGATCAAAGGATGCAACATATATATATATATATATATATATATATATATATATATATATATATATATATATATATATATATATATATATATATATATATATATATATAATTTAGTTAATCGTAATTATTTGAACAATAGATGAGAACGTGTTTGATAATAACACGATATTATTAAATACATCATTCTGCTTGCTATTCTTTTTTCCACACGAGTATGTCAAATATAAATATTTAATTAAATGTCTTGTAAAGGCCTCATCAAACACGATTTCAACGGGAACACTTCATCGCCAACGATCAGAAATGGTATATTTTCATCCGATGCCTGGACCTTGAAGGTTTCTGTGGGAATATTCAACATGTTCCCTTGTAGGAGCCTGGAAATCTTTGAATCCTGGTAAACGCCCGCATCGCTCACTCTTCGTATTGCCCACAGTCCACGAGTTGGAAACAAGAATCAGCATCACTCAGTGCAAATAGCACTATGCTTGGAAACCCCTTCTAATTGTAATATACCGAGCCAAAAAGGTTTAGCAATTTCAAATTTGTGCTTGCTGTATTAAAACTATGCGCCCTATTGTAAGCAAATTTGCAGGCAATTTTCTTCAACACAATTCCTCGCTGTATGTAATGAAATCAAAATCAGTTCTTGTTTTTCACGCCAGTGCGCTTACTGCATGTGAAAATGCATTTTGCATGCACTGGTCAAAATGTGTGCATCTCTTAGGTGAAATGACATCACATTCCAAAAAAACAGATAACCAACGTGAACTGAAAACGTTAATAAAGTGTACACCTGCTAACAATGGGCCGCCGCCCAGGGCTATCCGAAAATCAGCGCCATGAAGCAATGATGAGATTTGCCGCTGGTGTACGGCAGTCATCAATGCGGTCACACCCGCTATGTACACCTCTAGAACACTTTTATGCCTGGACCCCTACGCTGAATGACACCGCGTTAGAGGCGCGAAGCTGACATTAGCGCGATAATGAACTGTTTATCAAATTGGAAATTGGCCCACCAATTAAATAATATTTTCGAATGATATCATTCTTTTTACAAAATTATATTTATTTAGTGTGTTTATCTGAATTGCTAAACGTTTTTGGTTCAGTATACGTCGAACCCCTATTGGCTGGGTTTACCAATGCAATATGCTTTCCATCTAGGGCACCGATAACAAATGGATAATCCCACAGATCACCAAATCGTTTCGCCAGTCTTCTCCAATCTTCTTTCGTTGGTATTGGTAACTCGAGTGGCTGAAGTACATCCCAAAGAACCTGACAGGTTGCTAACACATGACGAATAATCGATGTTTTTGACATATGAAACGGGACACTCATGGAGGCAAATGACGACCCAGTAGCGAGATGCCTACAATGAAATTACACATGATGACGCGATGATGATAATAATGATGATGATGACACGATGATGATAATATGATGATGCTGATGATTATGATGACGACGACGACGACGACGACGACGACGACGACGACGACGACGACGATAATAATAATAATGATAATAATAATAATAATAATAATAATAATAATAATAATAATAATTTGTTTTTGTTTTCCAGGTGTATCTGCCAAAGAAACATGGAGTTCTCTCAACAGAAGCTTCTGCAATGTGTTAAACCGAAAAAATAAAAAGTTAGGGAGCGGGGCTTCAGCTGCTGACAAGCCGTGGACGTTTGAGGAAGCAATGAGGTTCCTCCTAGCCATCACAGAGAAGAGAAGCACGACTGGCAACATGGACACGCTGGATGATGACCCAGAAAATTCTGACAGTATTTGTGATAATGATGACAACTTGGGGCAAGAGTCCCCATCCATCACCCAGCAGATAATGGATGACTCTGGCATTGTTGGTGATGAGGGATTCGACAATGATGATCATTTACATCATCATGCTCGGTTGAATAAAAAGAATGAAAATATCAGCAGGAACCACACGTCTAAACGCCAGAAACAGAATCCTCTTGAAGAGCAACAAAAGGAACTAATGAATGCGTTTCAGAAACGCTTGGAACAGAAGATTCAATCACCTCGATTTGGTTCTTTCAATCCATTATGTCCAAGGTTAACTCACTGACAGACGACCAATTCAAGGAGTTCCAGATAAATGTATTGAGTCTATTGAAGGATGACTCTTTGCCAAATCTAAACACTCCCAATGAGCGCACTATTGCCAATACCACCGGACCCAGCACCCCGCAGTCTTACAAATCTTCTGTACCTCCCGAAGAGAACATCATGTCAAACACACCACAGTCTTACCAATCTTCTGTACCTCCAGAAGAGAACATCATGTCAAACACACCACAGTCTTACCAATCTTCTGTACCTCCCGAAGAGAACATCAGCTCAAACACACCACAGTCTTACCAATCTTCTGTACCTCCCGAAGAGAACATCATGTCAAACACACCACAGTCTTACCAATCTTCTGTACCTCCAGAAGAGAACATCATGTCAAACACACCACAGTCTTACCAATCTTCTGTACCTCCCGAAGAGAACATCAGCTCAAACACACCACAGTCTTACCAATCTTCTGTACCTCCCGAAGAGAACATCAGGTCAAACACACCACAGTCTTACCAATCTTCTGTACCTCCTGAAGAGAAGATCATTTCAAACACACCACAGTCTTACCAATCTTCTGTACCTCCCGAAGAGAACATCAGGTCAAACACACCACAGTCTTACCAATATTCTGTACCTCCCGAAGAGAAAATCAGGTCAAACACACCACAGTTTTATCAATATTATGTACGTCCCGAAGAGAACATCTTGGCCAACAACCCGGTACCATGGCACTCCGGCCCCTCTGCTCCTCTGGACGTGAACATTATCACTCCCGAATGGACCACCAATCCTCCCTTTTCATGGCAGATAAGTTCTAATACTGATGAAGATAGACGTTCCTACCCATTTTCGTATGATTCGTCCTACTACCAACAATAATGAACGGGAGGAATAATTAGCAAAAGTAAAACAGCTACATCAGAACATATTAATTTGTTTGCTTTATTTTTTTATGGGATACTTAGTCTGGTTGTTTTATTTTGTAGGATACTACACTACTACCACGTGCGTACATGCATCCATCTCCCCTACTCACCTAATGGTTAGTATTAACTTCTCTTCTCCAGATATTGTTTGTCTCCAGTTCGAATACGTTGGCTCAAGATGATGGATAACTAAAGCCTTGAGTTCAGCGAAAGCTTGGTAGGACATGCGTGCATAATTAAAGAATAAATCAGCATCTGACTGATCTAGCAGATGGCGGTATGCTCGATGAAACTCCCCTAATTCGTTGCGCAATAGATAATGTTCCCGACACTACATGGAACGTTTTTTACATTTTCGTTTTCTTTGTTGAAAATT
>JAVVLW010004827.1:0-25000 GCA_034401795.1 Chaetoderma sp. LZ-2023a
CTGGTATGAGTCGGTTTTACTTTTATGTTGTCATGTCCAATGAAGTCCGATTCCTGCTATTGAAATTCAGATCAAATATCTTATAAAACCATATCTCTAGCACGACCCTATATAAATATATAATATATTATTCATTCTGATATTCACTATCACTAATATTTGATTTTGGCATAGGAAGCGGTGACCAAACATAGAAAATGTGCTGCGGTTTTTTTTATTGAATATCCCTATTTAAACATGGCTAATGGAATACATTGTATTTATAAAGAATGATATCAAATTTCCAGTAATTTATTTCTTTCATATAACATCAGCGTGGCGACATCCATTTGTTCAAGGTCCCTTAGGGATTCTTTTTTAATATTCTGCTTTGCCCTCTGTTGATATTATTCGTTTAGAATTTGTTGTTGATAATTTGTTCTTGTTTGATTTTGTGTTTCTTCTGTTTCATTTTCTGTTGTTGCTATTGTTACTAACTGTTGCTGCTTTTACCGCTACATTCACCCTTGTAACGCCGTTTCAGCTGCCGTTACAGTTGTTGTTGTTGTAGTTGTTGTTGTTGTTGTTGTTGTTGTTGTTGCTGTTGTTGTAGTTGTTGTTGTTGTAACAGCTCTTGTGTGTATTTTTTGTTGATCTTGGCGTTGATGATATCGTTGTTGCTGCGTATATTTTCTCATATTAAACTGCATTTGCTCCACATGGAGCGTAGTCCAACATCATTATTTTCTTTTAAACTTTCCATATCAGTTCCGCATTTGACAGGTTTATGATGTGACGTTGGTTTTTCATCACTGTAATGAAACATTAGACGCTATCATTCAATGTTGGTCTTGCTATAGGTCAGCTGTCCTTGTTGCTGCTATTGGTGTGATTAATAGTATGTAATATTTGCCTGGAAATGATTGATAACCATGTAATCGTAAGCATTCACATATAGCCTACTTACTTGAGAATGATCACTGTATTCTGTGGCTGTAGTAGTAGAAACAGCCTAGAGCTGCAATTAGTCCTTCTTCGTCTTTGCCCACTATGTCTTGTCCTCAACCGAAATTCTTAGCTTCCTCAGGTCCATTCTTGACTTGAGTGTACCGAGTCCTACTTCCTTGAGATCAACTCGCAGCACACTTAGCGGAGTTATGCAATGACGTCCACTCCTGGCTTTCTCGAAGCGTTCAGTAACTTTCTTGTCTATCTACTATCTAGAGGGATCGGCAGGTCAGTCAGAGAGTCACTTAAACTATAGCGGTGCCGCTTTCATCAGCTTCTGGAGTGCAAGAAGAATTAACGTTTTAACCCTCATTACGCTTCAAGAAAAATTCATTTTTCTCAGCAATTGCCCATTTGCGAACCAACAGAAGGGTATTTTGAAATCATATCGCTGGAATAACTGACTCGCTCATCTAAGCAGTCACTCCAATGATATATTTTACAAACATAGTCCTCACTTGGTCGGCAAATAGACATTCCTCAAGAGCCCTGCTGAAGCCATTTTTTAGTGCTAAAGGGTTATAATTCATAATATAACGCCCATCCCCTATAGAGTACGTATAATGTGTGTATCTGTGTCGACCAGTTTTATATCCAGGTATATGTGTGGATTATAACAGTGATTGCGTATTTAGGTACTCCGCCCCCTAGATTGGAAAAAGGCATGTATAGTTTCTCATAACGCGGATATATGCGTGTACTCAGATTTTCAATGTGAAAGTAAAAGTTATAACTAAAAGTAAGATATTTTAATAGTAGAGATATTAAGACTAACGTTACAAGACATTATCAGGACCGTAGTCAATACAACGATACATCAGAAAGGTAAATTATGCGCAAATCATTTCAACATTCAATATTTTACAGTCTATAAAACTACATTTTCTTAGTTACGACAGGCAGCTTATAAGTCAGTCTGGCAGTCAGTCTCTCTGTCTCCGTCTGTCCAGGGCTAAAAATAAGTTAATGCAATAAGTGCATTTGCACATGGTCTGTACAATTCCCGGGCCCAAAAAGTGGCAGAATACAATCATTTGTGGTTTTACTAGTTTTAACCAAACACATTTTTACCACTGCTGTGGGTGCTCCGAACTATTGGACGATTATCCTTGCTCAACAACAACAACAACAACATTTGTGTCTTAATTCTGGGACCCCTGTGTAACTTCAAGTCACATGCATAGATGCTACACCCCTCCGACGTCAGAGTCCCTCAGCGGCATTATGGTGGAGATGGGACTCTTTGGTGATTCTAACAGCAGTTCTGAGGGACCCGGGTAAAGGTTTCAGGCAATTTGCACAGGGCCGTATCAGCCCTACATTCGGCCTTGTCTCTGTCTGTGTGTGACTCGGCAGGTCTGCTAGTCAATCGGACTGTATTTTGCCACCAAAACCTCCCTACATCGCAACTGTACCACATCGCACTTAGTGCTTAACCTCATTATCACAATTTGCTCATGGGTATTCTGTGTTATCGGTGTTTATCTAATGCAAAATCAATATATATATATTCTTTCACCAGGACAGTGTGTCCAGCACCGACATCCAACATAGAGCACCGGATAGCCTATTATATAAATGTCACACACGTGATGGCTTTTAGGTAATATAAGAAAACACGTCTGGAGGGAGTTGTGCATCTTGTGTTGTTCCCTAACATATCGTCTCTATTATTGCCATCATGATTGTGCTGTGTAGTGACACATTATTGTTGTTATGTAGATCAACATAGCCCACACAGCCTTGTGTAATTGGATTTAGCAAAATCCAAACAAGCTTTATTTGATTATGTCTGTTCCATAACCGTTTAGAACATCGGGACAATATATGGTACTTTTCAGTACACAATTATACTGGGTGATACCGACCACGCGTTATTGTCAGAATCCTGCTATTATGCTATTATTGAGAACAATGTTTGAGTGGCAGATACGTTTATCAATGTGCTTAACCTTGTTCGTTGTGGTGCTGGTATCGCAGCCTCCACTCTTCATTTCTGATTAGTTTGTGCGAAGCTATAAATACATGATACATTACTCAGAACATATAGTAGAATATGATATACAGCAGTCACAGGAAACAGTCATTCAGGAATACAATTGCTACAAGTTATATTGATTTTCACATACTAGATCTTCTTAAGGATATTTCGAACATGCATCTATATTGTTGTGTAGTAGCTCAAATCTCTAGACCATATTTGTAATCGGTGGTGACTGAATGGATCTGGCTGAGTACCAAAATGGTATTGATCATTTACCGCAAGTGTATCACTGTCCGAATTGCTATTAATATATATCATGGCTATAGTAGTATTATGAGGTTTGGTTTTATTAGTGTAGCCCTCTTTGTGATAAATGCTGTCATGCTCTAGTTTATTGTGTTACTACTCTTTTTCCCCTTACACGTATATTGCAAAACGTGTTCAATGAATTAAGAGTGGATTGTTAGCATGATCACCCGCAAAAACTTAACAATTAAATGCAATATACTCAGATAACGCAGTCTGCACGGCCGTTACTTGAGCAATACTGCACCAACGTAAACATCTATTATGAGAGAGAATTTAAAGAAAACGTATTTCCCTTTTAAAGATCAATTCAGCAAACATTCACCATGGTACATAGTATAAACACACCAACGAATTTCAACTTTCAGTATAGTTTGCATCGGAGAAGAATGATTCTTGAAATATTCCTAATAATTTTCTGAATTTAGCCAATGGATAAAGGATGATGGCCAGTTTCAATTAGTGGCCAGCATTCCGTGGTCCAGGACACCTCAAACCAGTTGAGTTGGCCTGCATTGGATATGATGATAATTAAGCACAATTACACAGCACCATTACCGTGCTACCTAAGCCCAAGAAGCCACCACCACCCCAGCCAATCTGAGGCCCATTGTGCTCTTCAACAGCATACGGAAAATCATATCTAATGTTACTACGCCGCATCTGAGACAAGATCGATGATTTCACTAGAATATGTCAAAGTGGCTTCAAACATGGACGCAGCTGCGAATACATTGCATGGGCTCAACGGATGCGTATACCAGTTAGTCATGTCCAAACACTGGGAATTACACAAAATGGACATTGACATGTCACGCGCCTTCGACACAATTACACGCTCAAAGATGCTAGATGTACCATGCCAAAGCTTGTGGCAAGGAAGATGAGCTACGAGCCTACGACTAGTGGGACTACTATTTGCAGAGACCAAGCTGAGAGTACGAGTCAAGTCAGTGAAGTCTGAAGAGCTTGAGACATTAATCGGCTCCCCACTGGGAGATGGTTTATCCCCGGTGCTTTTCACCTGATACCTTAATGCTGCATTGAAATCCGCGCGGGAAAATTCCACAAGAGCATTCTGATGATTTCGAAGGTTCAGCAATATTTCACAGTATTTCAAATTTCACATATGATTTTGTTATACCGAATAATTCGCTTCTCAATGCATGACTGTGTAAAGACACAGAAGACGATGCATTGATAAAAAAAATAGTCAGAGCATGGTGGAAGAAACTGTCATGAGCGTGCAGCCAAGCAAAGCAGCTTAACGAGTTCTTTCAAGTAAGTTTCTGGAAGTTCGGGGGCACAGCAAAAGATCTTCTTCCAAATGGAGACAAATGGAAATAGCTCAGCATAAGACCAGCTAATTTATCACATTATACCCCTCAGTTTGTATACCAATTTTAAGAATGTTCACCGGTTAATTGTCAACCAAAATTCGTTGTATATTGGATCAATACGTAGCCTTACTCATTGCTCGATCAGTGTGGGGGAATCCGACCTGGTAGTAATCATCTTTGGTCAATTTATCTGTATAAGTTTGTCTCTAAATAATGAGCAGGTAAGTAGTCACCAACACTCAATGACTAAATTTAGATTTAATGCTGAAAATTACCTATTTGCTGACTGCATGCTCTCTCTCCCTCCCTCTCCCCCCTCCCCCTCCCTCTCTCTCTCTCTCTCTCTCTCTCTCTCTCTCTCTCCCTCTCTCTTCTAGCCTCGTTGATCGTAGTTGGGAATGAATATGAGGTTTCCAAATTAGAGATAGAAGGTCATGAGGATTTATTGAAATTAATGCGGGTATCCTTAGTATATTGCAGAGAAGACACAATTTCTACCAGAGAAAACAAGGCAACAATGACACAATTTTAGAATGCTCTCATGACTTAAGTAAATTGACTTAAATAGACTTAAAACAATCTGAAGACAGGGTTGCGAGCTTAAAGTCACAATTTGCTGAAGGCGTAACAGATATTGGATTGTCATTTACGATATATTGTTGTGTATCTGAATATAAAGATGAGTACTTCGTTGATCTTCGTGACTGGGCAATCAAATGGGAAAAGAAAGGTAAGAGAGTACGTCATAGAGGGAAAGGAAGTCGGGAGGTGTATGTGTATGGATTTCAGGCCTCATCGGATAATGCCACGGTATGGGCATTAAAGAAGCCATTAAAGGCTTTTGGAGTTAGGATTCCAACAACAGCCGTAGGTGAATAAGACCACTAGTAGGCAGTTAAAAGAGATTCTGTAAGCCGTAAATGGTAAGCAAAATAAGGAAGATGTTCCCTTCCGACACAGTCCTCAACATTTAAACAAGTATCAACGTTTTGAGTGTGGTAGTCCCAATCATTTAATTGCTCAATGTCTGGAGAGGAGGAGAGTAACACAACAACAATATAATTTATTGCCGAAACCTGACAGTGATGGATTAGTATTAATTAGATTATTAATTATCAATGTCAACAGGGTGACAATTCATATATTCAGTTAAGCCATGGATATCCGCCGTTATAAGCCAAACTGTATATTAATAGGAAGGTAACTTCAAGCAAGCTATTAGAGAATGCTGTTAATCAATGTCCAGAAGGGATTGTCCATCTGGGCACTGGTACCTTGCCTTATCTCCTGAAGAGTGGTGCTGAGATCTCAACTGTCACAGAATCTTTCTATAATTCACATACGCATGTTATACTAACAGATGTGTCAGAAATAGTAAATGTACCAGTGGCGAATCGTATGGATCTTCCTTTAATCGACCATTTTGATATCAATATTGATATTTTGGGAAGCGTAGCCTTACTAGAAAAGACAGATTAGCTAGTGTTTTTGGGGGAAAGCAATGTTCTCAGGTTCTTACTTCAAATAATAAAGTTTTTATATTATTTTCAAGACCATAAGTCCTGGTTACAGATATTATCTTTATTCGGAGAGTTATCGGGAGGTACTGCTGGAGAGATTAATCCTAAAGTTGGTATTGTGCGGAAAGCTGGAAGACAGCCTGTTCATGTTCATTCGGGTACTTCTAAAATTGTACTATGTACTGCCAGGTGATATTCCAAAGCGGCACAATATCATGCTTTAGTAGAACACATTAGTTTACATTGTAATCAATGTCAATGGAGTATTCTTTAGTGCTGCGCTGGTACAATGGCGTGGCCCCAGTTAGAGTAGCCAAATTTAGTTATTAAGATGTGTACTTAAGAGGTGGGCAATTGGATTATAGAAAAGAAATATTATTGTTTAAGAGAATGGCTTAGATCCAAAGGAATCTGTATCTGCGTCTGTGGTTCAGACTGACTCAGATTTGGAAGAACATACTGTATGTCCCAATTGAATATCGGAGAAAATCTTTCTTTAGTCCAGAAACAAAGTATTTGCATGTGTTTAGTCAAAATGATCACGATTTGGGGTATTGTGATGTAATCGAGCATGACATTAATTTGACAAATTCAAAAGAATGCAAGATGCGTATGAGCCTTTGTAATTCTCCGGATACTTTTTCCAGACTGATGCGGGCTTGTCTGGCTAAACAAAATTTACTTTCTTTAAAGGAAACCTAATTTGTGCCAGTTCTCGCTGCTCAGCTACTGGAAAATACAATACCAGAAAGATGCATGTCAGTTTCACATCGATCACATGCCATGGATGAATGATTTCTGTCAATGAATTTTCAGGCAATCAGAAAAATCCTCGCCATGTGGTGCAGGCGCACTCAAGAAAGTTAATTAAATATACGTCGATCAAACATTAACGAGCACATGCCTTCGATATCCATGATTTGCTTCATGCTCCAACATATATATGCATGTACCCGTTTTGTGCCCATACTCTAATAGAAGTGCAGCCCATAACAATGATATATGTGCTCCAATGATTTGTTAGACGTTTTGATAATGGCAAGACAACAGTCTGTATTCAGTAGTCCACCCCATAACTCTGTAGTTTACATCGAGAACAAACATATATTAATATTTATATATATATATATATATATATATATATATATATATATATATATATATATATATATATATATATATATATATATATATATATATATATATATATATATATATAAGCAAATAGTCTTCTGTAGCCGTTGTAGTGGTCTACCATAATACGTATCTATCTTGACAGTAATCTACCGGTAAATGATCATGATAAGATGATCCAAAATGGAAACTGGCGTGCATAAAAACTTGCTTGAATACCCTAGAAATTAAAATAATGAGATCACTTTTTATGTCGGTGGGATGCTGACTAAATATACCGGTTTTATGATTGGATGCTTTCAACTGATGTGATAAACTGGAAGGGCTCCAGTAAACTCAAATCCATGCTATTTTATTGTGTATTATATTGTGATTTTATTTGAGAGTATATGTACGTATTTCTGTCAACCAGAGTGTCTGTCATAAGATGCCCATGACCGCGGGCCACACGTTCGATTATCAATCGCCCCAAAACGCGCGTAATGTCAATCATTCACACGTGCGCATTTCGAGCTTTTGCGAATGACTCCGAAATATTGCCCATTTTAACGGATAAATGCCATTCTTAGTAGGATATTAATTATTCTGTAACAAAGATTGGATGATTGGTGTAAAACTACTACATAAATACAGAAAGCAATCTCCACAACATGGTATGGTTATGCTAAGAATATTAAACATCATTTCGTGGCATTCTGCAATTGTCCAAACACAGGATCTCTTTCTATGCTGGAAAGATTGGATTGCCTGATCCTAATAGAGGCCCATATTTTGAGGAGATAATCATTATTAATTGGCTACAATCTGCATGTAAATAATATATAAGTCAAACCCTATTTCAGATATTGTTCGTTTGGAGATTACACACATGATTACACCTTGTCATAATAGAAACATAGGCTACAAATAAGCACAATACGGTATATAGTCATTGGCACACAGCCACTTTGGAATGAGGGCAGCACGTCAGAGATCAGGAGAACTGGGGACACTGTGCTGTCATTACAGATTATCGAGCAAGGAGACAAGATGGCCGCCATCCCAAGCCAACTGCTGCGCATTGATCAAGTGTAAATTATTTTGCTATATAAAGGAATGAGCCTGAAAGAGACCCATATAGACTATCTATTCCATAATCCATTCTCTGGATAGCTAGAACTGGCCGGGATTAGTTAGGCTTTAATTGTATACATTGACGATATTGTGGTCTTTGGTAAACCATTTGAAGAAATGGTGGAGAGACTGCATCTGATATTTTCACAGTAGGAAGGATTTGGTCTTAAAATGAAGCCGAAAATAGCATCTATTCCAACAAAACTTCAACTAACATATCATATCCAGTGCAGGTATCACTACGGACTGCGATAAGAGTGTGTGTGTTAAGGATTGGAAAATGAAACTGAACTACGATCCTTTTTAGGGTTGGCTTCATATTTCCGTAGATTCTTCAACGGCTATGACCAAATAGCTGAACCTTTGAATGTTATTACAATGTCGGAAGAAACCCAATAAGCAATGAGTGGATACATGTTCATTTATATAAAGGTTGGATGTTCAATGTGATAGAGCTTTTGCTAAAGTGAATGAAATGATGAATTGGTGATGACCAATTTTCTTACCAAATTTGTTCAGTGTATTCCTACTAAAAATCAAAAGGCACGACTGGTTCCTGAGGCATTGGTTTCTCATTGATTTGTTAAGTATGATGTTCCGCTTTCCTTTCATAGTGATCAGTGCAGAAACTTCGAGTAGACTATCATCATAGAGTTGTGTCGTTTTTATGGAATAAAGAAGTCTAGAACCACACAATATAGATCACAGGGTAATGGTCGGATGGAGAGGGTAAATCGTACCTTTCATAATTTATGATAATATGTGAATGATTGGACAGTTTCTCACCAAGAACACCTGAGCGGGGTTCTGCACTTAGGAGGAGTCACGTCTAAACAGGCAGCAAGATTATATGAATCCACAGGAGACTTTGATATTCCTCCTGGAACCAAAGTTTTTGTAAAGAACTGTGGTATTAAATGTCGATCTAAAATCCAAGATCGATGGTCTGATGAACCTATTATTATTATTATTATTATTATTATTATTATTATTATTATTATTATTATTATTAAGAGACTGGGTCCAGAAAGTTTTATGAACAAAATTAGTTGTCTCAAGCATCAGCTTCGAAAATATGTTCATCGTGTTGAATTATCCATTTCAGGAGAGATGGAGCCTGTTCAGATTGAATCTCCCGGTAAATCCATTAACGATCCAATACGTTCTCATGTCAGGATGATATAGAATCAGATCATGATGCGATTTGGACTTTACATCAAGTTGCTGATTGGTTTAATCATCAGGCGATATATCGTTCTCTATCAGGATCAAATGAAATTTATGAAGCTAGTCCAGCGATAGTCCTACCGGATGCGGAGACAAGTGAACAATATGTTCAGTCTGCAATATCAGAATGTATCTAAAATGTTACAGTTGTTTCTGAAGATTCATGTTTGTTTCAATTTCATTTCTAAAGCGGTTCGTCCAGGAGAACTGTGGGACATCGTGGTAATCCATATAATCCTGCCTGTTCTACTATTCCACAGTCGATAGAATAAATCTAAGTGTCCCAGTGTGTCATCCCAAAAAAAATAAATATAGCATTGTTCAAGATGGTATACAACAGTCTAGGTATCAAATCAAATGGGAGAGATATTGGTGGATACCTATAAAAAGCATTGGATTGTTGGCAATAAACTTGGACAGGGTCGTTCGGGTCAAATATTTATCATTTGAGTGAGGATTAGCGAATCCGTTGATGGTAGTGTTGAAGCCATCGTTTAAATTTAACTCCAGCCAAGTGAATCTCTGTTCATTAAAATCATGCCATGCAAAGATTCACAAATCCGAAAGTTGTGGCAGGTTGAATTAGAAGTCGAAAGTTACAATATTTGGCTATTCCTAATTATATTTCAGGTTATATTCATTATTGCAATGGAGTTGGTTAAAGATCATCTCTGCGTATTTGAATTTGCAGTAGATTTTTTGAAGATTCAGGAAAGATCCTGCCAGAGAATAATTGCGCTAGTTCTAGAGATTGGATTTTTGGGTGTGTGGAAATATCTATGGTAATTGGGTATTCTCATGCAGACATCAAAGCTGCCAACATCTTGTTGAGTGGACAGCCTAAAAAAATAGAATATCCTTTCCAGTTGTATGCTAATGGTTACCATCATGACTTTAATGGAGAAGAGAGTCCGGCTCATAATGGAACATTGGAGTTCACCAGCTGTTTGCACATCTTGGAGCATAGCAAGCTCGCCGATGTGATCCCGAAATGCTTTGTTACTGCTTAGTACATTGGCTGGGTGTAGAACTTCCATGGAAAGATAAGTTAGATGATAAGGATGAAGTTCGAAAAGTGAAATTGAAATATCCGTCCCCGATTCCAGATCTTATTGTTACTTGTTTTCCTAATTCCACTTCATCAAGTTACTTACAGGAATACGTATCTTATGTGCAACAATTGGAACATTCAGAACACCCTGGTTATGAATTCAGTGGTTGCTTTGGTATTTCTTGATATGTATATGTGGATGTCTTGGAATCAGCACAAGCCTACGTGTATGTGGATATATATTGGCAGAATCTGACTATCCTTTTATATGTGTTAGGTTCCCTATGTTTTTCACTCTTTTCTGGATATAGCATTCAGGTAAATCCACAGTTGGGTCCAAACTTAATTAGTTCCTTATTGTTTATGCTTTCAGGGGAAAGATATCTTGTGATCAGTTGACCGAATTATTAAGCTCATGTGTAAATTGATGGATGGTACGTAGGGTATTTTGGGACGGATTTGATTGGAATCTGTTGTTACCTAATGCAGTGACACATTTTCTTTGGAATTGTGTCAAAACAGTTCACTGCTTATCTGTATATTTGGTTCGAAACTCCGACAATTCTGAGTTCAGAGAGATAACATATGGTGCCCTCGTCCGGCCTTGTTCAGCTATGTTACTCTCGTCCCGCCTGGTTCAACCGTTTTACCCTCGTACCACCTTGTTCAGCCATGTTGCCCTCGTCTGGCCTAGTTCAGCCATGTTGCGTTAATATCAAAATCTGTTTCTGTCCATGATTTGCACATTTCTGGCTGGACTCCGCCCCCGCTTTGCTAGAGTTGAGATCGATCAAATCTATTGGCTCCCTGAATTTCAATATCCTGAGGATTAATTATGCAGGTGGGCTGTCGCATATTTAATGGCACCGACAGCGCCCGGCCAAATTGTTTTCAAAATCTTCAACGGAATTGTTAGTGAATGGTGAATTTTTAATTAATGATTCGTACACTTGATTGATTATTAAAAGTCCAGCGTAGACCTAATTATGTCATGCATTGCGCATTTAAATTATGACGTCTTATACTTGAGTGACAGATCGGATTCATCGATTATTCAGGCTGGGAGCTTCATCACAGAAATGTTATTAATAGGTCTTCTCATCCCCGCCCAGGCTGATGATCTGTAAACATCGGGCACATTTTGAAACACGATGTGTAATGGTATTGTGCTTCAGTAGAGGTTCAGTTTATTTAAATGGTCAGATGTACACTAGCTACGTGGCATGCACTTGTGCTGGGTGAGCGCATCTGCCTTATGCTTAGTGTATTCCCACTAACTTTGTTAATAAATCTTTTTCAATTGTATTCCTGATAATGCATCAGGGTTTGGACATGAATTCTGTGCGAGTTTCTAGTTAGGTCATTGAAGATGTTATGATCGACGGATGTGTGGGCTTATCATAACACGTTGTGAGTGTGGATCAGTCCCTGGAAGTAGTTTTGGACCGTCTGTGATTGTTTGGGAAAAATGAAGTGTGTCCTTTGGTGAAATGTATTATGCAATCATTAGGTCTAGGGTTAACGTTCGCAATGAAGTTAAATAAGTATCAGTTGTTTAGGAAAGAGTGGTGTGGTCATATATTGCTTATTAATATTTTTATACACCATGTTGGACCCCCTTGCTGGGAAACTAAGGCATCAAGGATTGCGGGCTGACATCCGCATACAGAGGCAACTCTGACTATGATTAACCTTCTAACAAGAAACTGTGCTCGACATCCGCGGACAACGCAATCTAGCCAGGAGCTTACCATAGCTACGTGGAATCTACTTGGTCTGACTGCAACATCAAAGAGGCAAACCTTAGGTGCAGACTGTGAACACTATAAAATCAATATCATATGCATTCAAGAGACTAAAGTAGCCAAACACTCAGAGCAGCAACTTCTGACAGGCGATAAGCTAGTACTCATGGAGCAAAAACAGGCCACTTACCGTGGATTAGGCTTCGTAATCGGACGAAGGGTACTGGACGATGTCATTAGTTTTGGATACGTCAGTGATCGCATTGCATTTATCGACCTGGCTATACCAACACAAAGGTGCACAAAGTGTCGCATAGTCAATGCATATGAGCCAACTACCGAAAGGGCCAAGGAAAATCCAGCTATATAAGATTCCTTCTATGCAGAACTGAGTTCCGCCATTACTATCTCAGCTAGATTGTAACTGTTCATGTGTGGCGATTTCAACTCCAAGCTGGGTAAACTCGGCATTGCGGACAAGAGTTCAGGACTTGGCTCATGCACGGGATCATATGGAGAGGGCACACGCAACAGCAATGTAGATGCACTGGTGGCATTCCTTAGTTCCAATGGCATATTGTCCACAAATACGGCTTTCAAACACCCATGCTGCCACTGGACAACATGGACTGGACACATTGCTGATCGCAAAGCCCCAAAATGGTCTAAGGCTACAAAAGCTGTCTTAAACCAAATAGATTTCATACTATGCAAAACAGCAGCAAAACCCCTACTTCGGGATGCTCGTTCTTATGGAGGCACAGACCTCAATTCTGACCATAAACCAGTCATTACACGCCTCCATATGAACAAGCTCTACATAACGTATAAACACCATACAAGGCAAGAGGGTAGAGTCACCTACAACTTACCCAAGCTCATCAGCGACACTGACACTCAAATGTCATACAAAAAGGCCCTCGGGGAGCAGATAGCTAACATCGACGTCAGCTCCGATCCAAACGAAGCCCTGACCAAAATACTAATATCTATGGATATCTATAGTTACCAGCACCATAGGTGTTCTAAAAAACAACAGAACTAGGTATGCTGACGACCCTCTCGTAGTAAAACTGTCAGCAGAACAGAACGCGTTACGTCTGTGCATCTATCAAAGTGGCCAAAGTGAAGATCGCACCAATCTACGCCAGGAATGCAATAACATTCTGCGCCACATTAGCGAACACTTAAAGGATCTTGCTATTCAACAAGCAGACGCCCTAGCAGATTAAATCACTGCCACAGATGGCTGCCACAAAACGTTTCAGGCAGCCTGAGCCCTGAGAGTTGCTGACTACACACCACCACTAACTGTACACAACTCTGAAGACGCTTTATCGCGACTAACCAGGACAAGGCCGAGGCAATTCGAGAATGGTTCAAGAAACAGTTCACTGACCACGATGATGAGCCCTTTCAACGATTCTCAGGAGAACCCAGGCCATTACTAACACCAATTAATACAGCAGAGGTTGAGAAGGCACTTAAAGCCCTGAAAAATGGATGTGCATCTGGACCTGATGGCATGAGTAATGAACTATTCAAATATGCAAGTGACATTATCTCAAAACCGACCACGCACATAATCAATTCAGCTTTTATGCACCACCTTCCCATCGACGCTGTAGGCCAAGGCATCCTTATCGCGCTACCCAAGCCCAAGAACCCACCTGCTCCCCCCCCCCCGCCCGGCCAATCTGCAGCCCATTGTGCTCCTTAATAGCATACGGAAAATCCTATCCAATGTTACTCTATGCTGCATCCGAGACAAGATCGACGACTTTACCGGATCATGTCAACGTGGCTTCAAACGTGGACGTAGCTGCACAGACATTGTATGGGCTCAACGCATGCTTGTGTCGGTAGTCATGTCCAAACACTGTAATTTCCACAAAATGGGCATTCGCATGTCACGAGTCTTCGACACAATTAAACGCTGAAAGATCCTAGATGTACTACGCCAGGCCAGTTGCAATGAAGATGAGCTACGACTAGTGAGGCTACTGCTTGCAGACACAAAGCTGAGAGCACGAGTCAAGTCAGTGAAGTCTGTAGAGTTTTAGACGTCAATCGGCTCCGCACAGGGAGATGGTCTATCCACTGTGCTCTTCACCTGTTACCTGGCTGCTGCATTGAAATCCGTGCGGGAAAACTCCACAAGACCAACCCCCACATCCCCCCACCCCACCCCCCACCCCCGGTGTCAATACTGGGCATGCCCGCTAGAGATGGAATATGTCGACGATGTGGACTTTATAGATGAGGAAAAGAAATCCCTTGACGGACCTCTCCAAATAGCTGCAAGCAAACTAAAAATTGAGAATCTCTTTATGAATGAATCCAAAACAGAGTTCACCCACATATACCTATCTACAAAGCATGAAACTAAAGAAAATAACGATCCACTCCGTGGCGGCGAACTATGGGGGAAAAGTAAAATCCTGGGCTCACTGTTTTGCAGTACTGCTGACATTTCTGTACGCTGCATCATGGGGAACATAGCTTTCCGATCCTTCTGGAAGCTATGGATTCGTAGATCAAAGATGCCCTTGGTAAAAAGACTACGTTTATACAATGCAACCTGCGTATCCTTGATGATGTATAACTGTAACAGCTGGGCAGCTCCAAAGGCAGCTCTAGACAAACTTGACGCCTGCCACTGCAAACACTTACGCACCATCACTGGACACCGATGGCCAGAGAGCATAATTTCCAACGATGCACTATACAAGATGTGTAATACGCCGCCGCTGTCTGTAAAAGTCGCCCAGCAAAGATGGTCCATGTTTGGCCATGTGCTAAGGATGTCAGAAGACACACCAGCACAGAGAGCCTTGGAATTCGGTCTACTCGGAGCCAGCAAATACAGAGCCAGGAGAGGACGTCATTACATAACTCTGCTAAGCTGCTACGTGGTGATCTCAAGAAAGCAGGATTAGGTAAACTCAAGTCAAGAATCGATCTGATGAAGTTAAGGATTTTGGCTGAGGACAAGACACTGTGGGCAAAAGCGAAGAAGGACTGATTGCAGCTGTAGGATGTTTCTACTACTACAGCCGCAGAATACAGTAATCATACATACCCCATGTGGGATTGTTTTGTAAACAATTGTTGTAGATTCTATGTCTCGGCGAAGGCGTGTTTTCTAAAAAATAATAAGTTGATCATTGTTTTAAACTGTACAAGGCACAAGTCATGCTCACCTTTCTATTCAATCTGAAGAAATCACCTCTAAGCCGACACTAAAATCCAAATTTCTAACCATAAAAGAACCTGTGAACAGGCAACCAACGTGTGGAATTCATAGAAATCCCTTGACGAACTATTCCCAATAACTGCAAGTCGGCTAGAACTTGAGAATCTCGTATGAATAAATCAAAAACAGAGTTCCGACATATATAGGTCTACGTATCGACAAGGCATGAAACTAACGAAGATGACGACCTAATTCGTGGCGGGTAACCATAGAGGAAAGGTAAGATCCTGGGCTTACTGTTGTGTAGTACTGCTGGCATTGCCGAAATCCACATGTGCATATTGCGTGCCACGTGTAATATGACTCTGTATATTATTTTGCTACATGCTATGCTATTATAACGGTACACATATAATTGGTTTTGCAAAATTGTTATCAATAAACATTTTATTTGACTTCGCTATTCTCTGCACTTTGTGTCTTGTATTTGCCATATATTTCGTTTTAAAGGATAATGAAAACACAATCAATATATTTAATACACGATCAACCTGGTTTAATAAATCTCAGCTTCTGTTTGCTAAGGATCTATCAAATAGCGTTTGATAGGTTTACGTTTTTTACATTTAATGTGAACCCATATATTATCTATCTTCAATTATGTGTTTCCAGTGGAGCTATAAGCTATAGGTAGTTTATTTCCCATGCTAAAAACGTTAAGACCCGGCTATTGCCTATAGCGGGGTCATAAAGTTTTTAGCATGGGAAATAAACCACCCTGGTTTAGCGAGATGACTTTTTGAAGTAATTCTTCGAGAGCAAAATGGAAGGCTATAATGAATCATGTAGCACCGATCTGCGTACAAACATATTGAATGCTGACTCATTTCTCAGAGGCGTTTTTCATCCATATGTAACTAGGAATTTGAAAATCAACACGGTGTTTTAATAGGCAATGTGATATATATTTTAGGATGTATTGCTAACTTGTTGTTGGTGACATACATCACCAAATGCCGATAATTCCAAACTCCTATATTCACACTCATCCTGAGCTTGGGAATCGCCGACGCAGCCAACTGCATTTCGTCTGTTGTATGGGTGACATTCAGAGAACCCTTTGTGTTGGGTCCGGATTGGCTGTATACGGTCACCATGTTTATGTCATCCTGTTCCTGCCAGCAATTATAATATAGCTGTCATATCTATCATTAGGTGAGTTACATATAGACATACAGGTATCTATAGTATGAAAACAGGCGTTGCCCATAAGCGAACGCAGACATCATTTATTGATTAAATCAGTGGGACGAATGTGTATAGGACCGAAATGTCCTAAATACGTATATCCACGTATAGTCCATTTGAAGATAATTTTTCATCAAGCGTTGCGGGGTTGAGGGGGCGGGGGCAGGTGGCATTTAAAGCTAATATCAGCAATAGTCAAAATCAACAAACCCTCAAGTAATAAAAATAATCAAGAAACTGCGCTACTGCTATTGCTGCTACTACTACTACTACTACTACTACTACTACTACTACTACTACTACTACTACTACTACTACTACTACTACTACTACTACTACTACTACTACTACTACTGCTCACTACCATCAATTCTGGTCAATTTGTGTGGTTATGAGATGGGTGGTTGAAAGCTATCCCGTGGAAAGATGATTTTTTTCCCTCTAATGATAGAGCTAGACAGAAGATGTTGCAGAATTGCCAGGGTTCGAATCCCACTCAGGTCGAAAATTTAACACGGTAAGAATTGCATTCCAGATGATAAATGAGATATATCCTAGTGGCAGTTTTCATAGAACTAATGCTTGGCAATAAGAAAAACTACTGCTGCTGCTGCTACTGCTACTACTACTACTACTACTACTACTACTACTACTACTACTACTACTACTACTACTACTGCTACTACTGCGCTAGGCAATTCGGTGCCATTGGTCCTGCAGCAGGACCCTTTAAAGTGGCTTAGTATTTTAGTAGGTGGGACTCGGATGGCTAAAATTGATCATTGGGGTGTGGATGTCATGAAACCATGTGCTGACAGTGTCAGAAATTGGTGCGAATCACATACGCCGCCATTTTTCCAAGATGGCCGCCATTTCACCAATGTGAGCACGGAATGTCAATAGCTCAGAAACTATGACATGTATGAAGGCATTTTTGGTGTCGAATTATATGTTATATGTTTCCCGGGTCAGCGAATAAGGTGAAACTATTTTCAGATCATTTCAACATCTTCTGATGTTTTTTGGGGATATATCCTGGGTTTTTTTCTTTAAATCCTCCCCAGAAACCTGGTAACTAACTGTTTATTTTTATTGCTTTCTTCGTTTTAACTAAATAACATTACCAGACGTCCATTCGGACATTACTTATTATAATGTTGCAGACATTTAAGACATTATACTCAGTTTGTTTAAACCAGGGTTCGTGTGAATCGGAAGGCTATAGTAAACCTCTGGGCGTGGTAGAGTAGAAACGATATAGAGCACATTCGAATTGGCTAGTCTTGCCAACACCAGTATTGTACTGTTGCCATAATCACGCCCTTCAACAGCACCAGTGTGGCAACACTACTCCTATCGAATGTGCCCAGTGCCTATGTGTTACTGTCGTTAACATGTTCATGACACGTCCACACCACAACAAATAATCTTAGTTATTCATGTATATCTGTTATTATTATTATCATCATCATCAACATGTGTAAAACTAACCATATTTACTGCTTTTAGACGCGATGAAGACAAATCATAATGGCAGCAGAATTTGATGTTTCTACCAACAAAAGATGGCGAGTGACTCAGCTATTTAACATGGGCCAATGTGTGTTTTGTGAGAAACAATTCACAGAAAGTTCACCAGGAGAATCTCAAGATGCGAACACAATCCAGACACTGTTCTCTGTTCATTGTTCGCTGCATGTTCTGAACGACATGATGCAGTGGGAAGAAGGATTCTTGCGAAAGGACTGAAATTCTCGGTGGCACTGCCACTTTCCGGTATCACAAAAACTTCAGGTTCACATATACCAGCGCTCTCCATCTGAAACTGACTGCGGAAAGGCGTACCAAGGACAAAATACCAAGCACCAGTAATATAAGGAGTGGCGTACTCACTGTTTGTTTTACCAGATCCAATATTTCATCTCAAACCTTTGGAAGGAAAACTGTTTTTGTGTAGCGGAAGGTGCAATAAAAAGAAACGACTTACCTGGTCAATTGTTCAATCATCAATACGTTCTATGGTTTGATCTCACCCGAACATTATAGTGATTCTGAGATGTTGGCTAGACCCTACGGCATCTCGAATGTAGATCATGTTGCACTAGATGCTATGTATCATAGGGCGAGAAATTGCTACACGACATATAGCAACAAACGAAAAATCGGTATGCAGAGGAAAGAAAGTGATATCAATTTCCCCATCAAAGAAACTGTTAGACATTTAATTTCTGAGTTTCAGCCATCTTCCATTGATGACAAGGAGGTTGTTATATTGACAACAATTTACGAATAGTTTTCGAGAACTGCTTAGAGAAGACGACATTGAAAACCCTGAAGAATATCAATCAAAACAGATGAAGAAACAACTAAATAGTGGGTGGTGAGACATTTCGTTCATACCTCAGCCAGGCATGTTGGACTTAGTCTGTTCAAATGACATTTCTGTTGATGTAGTGTTGAGGAAAGCTAAAATGTTAGGTCTATTACTTAAGGAAGTTGCGCACTCCGAGGAGGAACCAGAACAAAAGTTGGAGAATGTTGGTATATTGCGAAGGCCGTGTATTGGCTCACAAACGACGAATTTATGATAATGCTGCTAACACATCGAAGATTGATCCGACTCTTCCCTGTCTCAATACAGGAGCCAACATTCACACTGGCAACATCGGTGGTTTCCCATAATCACCTCGGTTTAGCGGTGTTCTTGCATCATGAATTTGGGACCAGAAAACTTGTAAATGCAATGAACAGAATGGACTACTGCATATTGCATACTGAACTATGACGCTTCCTTACTTCAGCAGAACAGGTTAACACCACATAGTAACCAACATCTGTAGGCCCATATAACTCACCAGAAATTACTTCTATGCACGACGGTGAACCTTCCATTGCTGGAGGTGCAGATAACTGGGACCACAGTGAAATGGCCACTGACGGCAAGCAGACTACACATGCTATGGCATCAATTTTCATTCAAACGAACAGGTCAACAACAAAGATTGTATCCACGAATTGTGAAGCAGAGCATTAACCTGGAATTTATCCAGGGTGGTAATATTTCAGTATTTCTGACGTACCAGAAGACTAGATCAAGACCTGAGCCACGGTTTCAGCCAGCTGTATCTCCCAAAGAAATTGAGGGATTAAATGGTAAAGCTGACTTCAAGAAAATGACGACTGTGGTAACAGTGTATAAAATGGCAAGATCATGTGTTGTGCACAAGAGGCAAGAACATCATGTTCATCCATGAGGTGTATTCCATGCTACTCTGAAGACACGCACTAGTTCGTTCTCGATCGCATCCTTCAACCGTTTAATCATTTCAAATCAAATGGATCATCAAACAGTATAAAGGAGTCAATGAACAACCTGGAGAGACACATGCTCCTATTTTCTTTGACATGGAGACCACATGGGCCAAACTTATAGAATTGGCCGGTGTCATTCCTTGTGATGGTGGTATGCACTTTTTGATGAGTATCATCTCTGCGGTAGGGTACATGTATGTTGATGCTGGTCTGAATGTACCACTAGTCTGGCGTTGACGCTGCAGGTAGTGAACAAATGGTGCTTACAGGCAAGGACTTTGACTGATATCCGCTACTTCAGCAACTTAAAATGGCATTATCGGCGCTTACGAAAAAGAGACCTAGTCAAGAGGAACTTATGAAGCTCGTTGTCGAGATTGGAGATAAGATTGAGCCATTGATAAATGAATTCCAGGAATATGGCAGAAGTATATCACCTACATTCCAGTTCTGGAACGACGTTCTGTTCAATTTCTGTTCAAGATTCTGCGTCCTGTGAAAATCTACATAGGTGCTACTAGACATAATGCATGGGATGTGTATGAATCAGTGACATCCCATTTTCCCCCTTCTCGGCCACCAATCGATCCAACTATGCATACATGTCAGTAGTGCTATTGCAACTGCAGACTGCCATCTGATATTCTTAAAGATTTTATAGGACATTTATTAGTAGGATTTCACAGGGAATGATTAATTCTGTATGTATGGACTATATTATTGAAGCAACGGAGAATAAGCCATTGAAAAGTGCTGGAGGCATCATTGCTCTGACTTTCAGAGGACCTGCACTGGTTCGTTGGTTCGTAAGTAGACATATAGCAGCGTAATATTCAAAGCAAATTCGAAAAGAAACCTGTTGCTGAAATCAAGGATAACGATCCGTCTTACTTCCCTGGTGCTCAAGCATCTAAACGTTGGGATAGAGATGTCAGCCTGATGACCAAAATGTTCAATGAGACGTACATTCACCATTTTGATTTAACAGATGTGCCTACTGAGCTTGTTATCTTTGCCATTGGTGCAGCTGCGGCGCCTGCGGTTTAAAGGTCTATGCTGACTGCCATAGATACGGGTTCCAGTCTAGTCGGAAAGTTTATAGAGGAAAGGCGTGTTACACCTAAAGAAGGTAGAAAGATTACCTTTTGTGATACTCTACAACGATCACGTGTGTCCATGAATGCTGAAGTAATGTATCTGAGACTGCTGGCGGGGAATTGCAAGTGATTCAAATATTGAATCAAACAATTCGGACGACATTTAGACAGGGCTAAATTTCCATCTGCAACTGCAACTTAGTCTCAGTAACAAAACATATGACAGCTGTTTGAATGTAGTCCATTAGCGGGATTTTACACTCAGTGAAATAGTAATTTACTAATGGTTAGTAATGATTAATTCCGCTCGTCATTTTTATCTGCCATGTTTAATCGTATTGGACCACAACACTAACTAATGTGTGTCCGAGATGTTATCCTTTTACTGATCATTACAAAATAAGGTGCACAGGTAATCTCTATATGTGCCATACTCCGTGAATTATTGAATGCTGTCATTGAAAAGTCAGCCATTTCATCGGCCATTTGGGAATATGATTGATTGTTCATCTAGGTAGCCTGAAATCATCTTTATCGAATTCCTTGACCCTGAAAACACTACTAATTTGACACTAAAACTGCCTTCCTACATGGCATAGTTTCTAAGATATTGATGTTCAATGCGCACAATAGAAAAATGGCGGCCATCTTGGAAAATGATGGCGTATGCAATTCGCACCCACTTTTGACAATGTCATCACATGGTTTCATGATCTCCACACCTCAATGATCAATTGTAGCCATAAGGACAAATGTTACCCTGCAGGTCCCGGTACCCTCCACTTTAGCTGGTCTCTGCTGCAGGACTACATAGAATTGGCTGGGTTCGAACCTCGCCCAGGTCGAAAATTGAAAAATGTAAAAATTACATTCCAATATCGACTGTGCTATATCTTAGTGCCAGTGCGTCGTCACTGACAGGGTTCCTAGAACTAATGCTGGACAATAATAAAAACTACATACATGCCATTGCCTAGAGATAGAGCAGGTCTGGAATGTACACCATCAGTTACAGTCAATTCGTGTGGTTATGAGTCGGGTAGTTGAAAGCTGTTCCGGTGAAAGAGGATTTTTGTCCTTTGGATGGTGGGCCAGTGGGCTCCCAAACAATAGGCGAATCGGTGCTATAGAATTGGCCGGGTTCGAGCCTCGCTCAGGTCGAAAATTGAAAATGTAAAAATTACATTCCAATATCGACTGTGCTATATCCTAGTGCCAGTGCGTCGTCAATGGCAGGGTTCCTAGAGCTAATGCTTAACAAAAACTACTACTACTACTACTACTACTACTACTACTACTACACACTACCATCAATTACAGTCAGTTCGTGTGGTAATAATAATAATAATAATAATAATATCATCTTGATTACAGGTTCTATCAGCGTGTGTTCCCACTATCTGCACATGTCACGCTAACGTCAGCGTTTGTAGCAACAATCTGTTCATTAGCTTGGATAAATACTCTGACCCTTAGTGTATCCTGCACTGTTTTTAATGGCATTGTGGAGCTTAAAGACAGCCGCGGTAACTTTAATGCCTGCTTATATGTTGGTGAAGATCCACAATTATTTAATGAAGTCAGCACGATTTGGGGGCATTTATTGCCATTGACAATTACCGGTGTCCTCCATATTGTTACACATATTACATATCATTGTCAATAAACACGTTACAGCAACCCAGTTGTAAGGCATCGAAGGACTTGTCGGTCAGAGAACGGACACCCGCACTGTGGTCATAGTGGTTATTGTGTATATAGTTACCACGCTGCCTATGGCAGTGTTATTTTTAGTCTCATTATTCGTAGGAATAGACCTAAACAATAATGTCATCGTTGTTGTTAGTGGTATTTGCAGCAAAGATACTGCTTTTAAATTATGTTCTTAATCCGTTTATTTATCTATTAGCTGTCCAAACAGTGCGGAGAGATATTTTGATAATGTTCAGATGTAACCCTCCAGGAAATAAGGATAGCGTGTAGATTGTAGGCACCAGATCCATAATTTATTACCTCGCTATGTGAAGAAACTAATCCATTGCACCTGTTCAATATGCTAATAAATCCCAGACAGCGCAGGTTGGTGTGCCCTTATTGGGCAAATACTGGGCCAATTCGGTCTGTTAGTGGCTTAAATGCGGGAAAGTAACCTGCATGATCAGGGCTCTCCTATAGTTAGCACTATAGAACGACGGTAGACGTCGCAGGGAAACAATGGCAGGATCCGATCTCTCACTCAACTATCTGGCGTCATAATCAATTACGTAACGAATTAGCTGACGTCACAACCACACTCACGTATAGCTATATCATTAATGTCAAACTGTCCGTCACTAGTGTACGAATTGTATGAATTTGATAAATGTATAATTTAAATAAACATCTGTAGAATATTTTGAAAATAATTTGACAGGAAAACTGTTTCTGCCATAGTATTTGTTTATAGCTTTCGACAAAATAAATCATGATAGGTTATACAAATTAAATCTTTATGGAATAATAGCCAATGATCTGATTTGGTTTCAGATCTGTCTATCAATAAGAAAACGTCGTATACAATTTAAAGGTATATGCTATGAAATCTGTGAATTAACGTGTTGTCTTCATCAAAGATCTATTATTGGCGTTTGCTGGTCCTATTATATATGAACGATCTTCCGTCCAATGTGCCATTAGCCATTTATATAAACATGACAATAAAAATTGAATTGGCCACAAACTGTTTCGCATTGGATAACCTATCACTGAATGTTGGTAAAAATAATGGTATGTTTTTCACCAATTATAGTAAAATTAAGAGAAAATGTATAATAGTATTGTGAAGTTTACCTTTACCGGTGTTAACCATTCCCTTCTTTGTGATAGATGCTTTCATTCTCTCGTTCCTTTCTTTCCCCTTACATGGAGATTAAGGACTTAAAGGTGGATTGTCAGCAAACATTCAACAATGAACTGCAATATACACAGATAACGCAGGTTACTGGGCCGGTACTTAGCCAATATCGGGCCAATGTGGCCTGAGTACAGGCCAAGTAGCCTGCGTTATCAGGGCTGTGTAGAAGTGTGTGACTCTGTGTGCAATCTCTGATCATGTCCCTACAGTGTAACTTCTGCTCACAACAGTCATTGAAGGTGTTGTATAATACGCCATTGCCACTTCAGCTAGACTGCCTTCAACTAACACTACAAATTTAAATTACAATTTGTATGCCCGAGTAATAGGCGATAGGTCCTATACTATGATGTACTTGACTTTGACATGGAGAAAATGTGATCTCACGAAAGAGAGTCCATACAGTGATACTTGCAGTTTAATAATCAATATTATCTCTAGAATGATGAATTATGTATATGACGGCATAATCAATTACGTCACGTGTAGGCTGATGCCACAAACATAGTAACGAGCGATGATTCCGTCGTGATATTCGAAAGGTTCGTCGCGTGACCAAACTATATATCTTAGATGGATTTGCAATTTTATAAACATTCCGTTGAATATTTTGAAACTGATTTCACATGACGTGTGCATTTGCCTTGAAAAGTAGGATTCTTGGAATTCAGTGTTCAAAGTATATAAATTGATTCCAACACACATACAAAGTGGGCGGAGCTTGACTGGAAATGGGCGGGGCCTAGCTAGAAATGGATCTTTATATTACTCTGAAGTTATTATTAGTTTGTATTGGCACAGCACTGCCTATTATTAGTTTGTATTGGCATAACGCTGCTTATTATTA
>JAVVLW010004828.1:0-2500 GCA_034401795.1 Chaetoderma sp. LZ-2023a
GTTTGTATTGGCATAACGCTGCCTACTATTAGTTTGTATTGGCATAACGCTGATTATTATTAGTTTGTATTGGAATAACGCTGCTTATTATTAGTTTGTATTGGCATAACGCTGCCTACTATTAGTTTGTATTGGCATAACGCTGATTATTATTAGTTTGTATAGGAATAACGCTGCTTATTATTAGTTTATATTGGCATAGTGCTGCTTATTATTAGTTTGTTTTGGCGTAGTACTGCTTATTCTTAGTTTGTTTTGACATAATGCTGCTTATTCTTAGTTTGTATTGGCATAGGGCTGATTATTATTAGTTTGTATTGGCATAGCACTGTTTATTATTAGTTTGTGTTGGAATAGCGCTGTTTATTATTACTTTGTATTGGAATAACGCTGCTTATTATTAGTTTGTATTGGAATAGCGCTGCTTTTTATTAGTTTGTATTGGCATAGCGCTGCTTATTCTTAGTTTGTATTGGCATAGCGCTGCTTATTATTAGTTTGTGTTGGCATAATGCTGCTTATTATTAGTTTGTATTGGCATAGCGCTGCTTATTATTATTTTTTTTGACATAATGCTGCTTATTATTAATTTGTATTGGCATAGTGCTGGTTATTATTAGTTTGTATTGGCATAGACTTGCTTATTATTAGTTTGTGTTGGCATAATGCTGCTTATTATTAGTTTGTATTGGCATAGACTTGCTTATTATTAGTTTGAATTGGAATAACGCTGCTTATTATTAGTTTGTATTGGCATAGCGCTGCTTATTCTTAGTTTTTTTGACATAATGCTGCTTATTATTAGTTTGTATTGGCATAGTGCTGCTTATTATTAGTTTGTATTGTAATAACGCTGCTTATTATTAGTTTGTATTGGCATAGCGCTGATTTTTATTAGTTTGTATTGGCATAGCGCTGTTTATTATTAGTTTGTATTGGAATAGCGCTGTTTATTATTAGTTTGTATTGGAATAACGCTGCTTATTATTAGTTTGTATTGGAATAGCGCTGCTTATTATTAGTTTGTATTGGCATAGCGCTGCTTATTATTAGTTTGTATTGGAATAGCGCTGCTTATTATTAGTTTGTATTGGCATAGCGCTGCTTATTATTAGTTTGTATTGGCATAGCGCTGCCTATTATTAGTTTGTATTGGAATAACGCTGCTTATTATTGGTTTGTATTGGCATAGCGCTGTTTATTATTAGTTTGTATTGGAATAACACTGCTTATTATTAGTGGGTATTGGAATAGCGCTGCTTATTATAAGTTTGTATTGGCATAGTACTGCTTATTATTAGTTTGTATTGGAATAACGCTGCTTATTATTAGTTTGTATTGGCATAGCGCTGCTTATTCTTAGTTTGTTTTGACATAGCGCTGCTTATTATTAGTTTGTATTTGCATAGCGCTGCTTATTCTTAGTTTGTTTTGACATAATGCTGCTTATTCTTAGTTTGTTTTGACATAGCGTTGCTTATTATTAGTATTTATTGGCATAACGCTGTTTATTCTTAGTTTGTATTGGCATAACACTGCCTATTATTAGTTTGTATTGGCATAACGCTGCTTATTATTAGTTTGTATTGGAATAATGCTGATTATTCTTAGTTTGTATTGGAATAGCGCTGTTTATTATTAGTTTGTATTGGCATAGCACTGCTTATTATTAGTTTGTATTGGCATAACGCTGATTATTCTTAGTTTGTATTGGCATAACGCTGCTTATTATTAGTTTGTATTGGCATAGCGCTGCTTATTCTTAGTTTGTTTTGACATAGCGCTGCTTATTATTAGTTTGTATTTGCATAGCGCTGCTTATTCTTAGTTTGTTTTGACATAATGCTGCTTATTCTTAGTTTGTTTTGACATAGCGCTGCTTATTATTAGTATTTATTGGCATAACGCTGTTTATTCTTAGTTTGTATTGGCATAACACTGCCTATTATTAGTTTGTATTGGCATAACGCTGCTTATTATTAGTTTGTATTGGAATAATGCTGATTATTGTTAGTTTGTATTGGAATAGCGCTGTTTATTATTAGTTTGTATTGGCATAGCGCTGCTTATTATTAGTTTGTATTGGCATAACGCTGCTTATTATTAGTTTGTATTAGCATAGCGCTGCCTATTATTAGTTTGTATTGGCATAACGCTGATTATTCTTAGTTTGTATTGGCATAGCGCTGCCTATTATTAGTTTGTATTGGCATAACGCTGATTATTCTTAGTTTGTATTGGCATAGCGCTGCCTATTATTAGTTTGTATTAGCATAGCGCTGCCTATTATTAGTTTGTATTGGCATAACGCTGATTATTCTTAGTTTGTATTGGCATAGCGCTGCCTATTATTAGTTTGTATTGGCATAACGCTGATTATTCTTAGTTTGTATTGGCATAGCGCTGCCTATTATTAGTTTGTATTAGCATAGCGCTGCCTATTATTAGTTTGTATTGGCATAGCGCTGCTTATTATTAGTTTGTATTGGCATAACGCTGA
>JAVVLW010004828.1:7500-14942 GCA_034401795.1 Chaetoderma sp. LZ-2023a
TCTCTTAATAATTGAAGCCCGAGATCTGCTAAAGAACTCCAGATTTTATAAAATCATAGTTCTTGCACTACAAGCTAGAGGAAAACATAGCATAAATTAAACGTATGTGGCATAGTATAGAAGGAAATGGAACACATGAGTGCTGTAGCGGATGCATGGTGTGGGAATATATCGAAGAACTATGATCTGATTTCTAAAGAAAATCAATTGCCGTATCATCTCTAAATGCTCTTCAATGTCAGTTAATGGCCCATCCTTCTCAGAAATCTCGGCTAATCGCTCGCCAAAATGATACACGATGTCAATCTTGGCTAATAACTCGGCAAAATGATACACGCTGTTTCAACAAGCATGGTATGATTTCTCTAACAAACCATTAATAGTTAATAATTTATCATAAAGTCAATGCAAGAGCATGGTCTCTGCAACACAAAGGTTATTAGAGTCATTGACGATTGATGGGAGCAAATAGGATCATAGAACGTCACTGCACTATGGAAATGTGGAGATAATGAGCCATAGCGTTATAAGAGTTACAAATGGCCGTGGTGGTAATTGATTGAAGCATGCATTTTCCTTTACAAATCGCAGAAATTACTGTATGTTAATCATAGTCTGTGAAACCGTGTCAATTGCTGTGGCATGCCTATGTAATCAATCATTATCCAACGATAGCGCTATTCAAACAGTATTTATCTTCGGGATATCAAAGGGCAGACGTGAAAATAAAATCCAATACACTGTACTTAATAGAAGAATAAATTTCTAGCTATCCCGTCCATTTCTAGCTAAGCAATATGTGTACGTCCGTACGTACGTATACACGTGGGTGCGTGCGTGTGTGCATGTGCGTACTTAAATTTCCAATGTAATAATTAAATTAATACCTAAAAGAAACAGGTTGCAATTTGACGTTTCCGGTTTTAGATATGTCCCGCCTATCACTAGCTAAGCCCCACCAACACCTCACTCGTGTTGATCTCTGATCTCTGACTATCAATTTCCAAAAAAATACACAGGTAAGCTGTTGAATATTTTGAAACTAATTTTACTGGGTGCTGTTGCCTACTGCGCATATATATATATATATATATATATATATATATATATATATATATATATATATATATATATATATATATATATATATATATATATATAATATAAAATTCATTTTGTGTCACGGTTTGCTCATGGCGATTTGGTGTTTGACAAGACATTCGACATTTAGTCAGTCCCACGTGGTCCATTATATAATGCCAGACTCTGTCTGGCTTCTAGCTAATCTTAGAACGCACGACTGGAGGCATTGTGTGTATCTTGTGGCATACGCCAGTCTATCATCTTTGTCATTATTATCATCGCCCAGTGGCGCTCTAATGTATTTTCTCTTGGCACATTCAGTATAATTGAATTTATCAAAATGCTGCGTTAGCTTTACTGGATTGTGTCTGCTTTTTTCACTCGCTCAGAATATTGGGCCAATGTATCCCATTTCATAGGGCATGTACAGGGTCGGATCCAAAAGGTTGTGGCTAGGAGTATGTGCCTATTCTATTGCACTTGATAATACTGACCAATATTATACCTATTATTCCGAACAGTCAGGTGACTGACAGCTGCTGTTATTAAGTTACTTAACCATAATTTTGATTTTGGGAAATCAGGTTTTAATGCTTCAAATTGATCCCAACTCACAAATAACGTGGGCGGAGCTTAGATAGAAATGGGCGGGGCATAGTTAGAAATAGATCCGCCTCATTAGTCACTAGGTGTTATGAACAGATGTAACTTGATATAAGTTATGACTGTGGATCTAAAAGGAAGTGTGCTTCGATAAGACAGGGTGTTTTTCGCACACGTGTCTTAGGGAGCTACCATGTTTGTCCCCCAAAATGTGGGTGATCTCTTAACTAAAGTGTGGCAAAGTTCTATTTACTACTATGAACTTCTTGACCTTCCAGAAATGATAAAGCTGCTTTGAAAACTCTGGATATGATGGATCAAATCAGTTTGATAGACATAATATATATTTTCCATTAACTGCAAGAATAGAATACAATTAAAATTGTTATAACGGCCCAGTCAAAGCTTAGATAAGAGCATAGCAACCGCTACAACCACATGTTTAGCTGTCAAGCATGAGCTGCGACGTCACACCTGAAACGGCCAACCAATCATGTTAGTTATTATTGTAGTATTAATGTTCAGTCCAAATATATATTCGTAGTATATTTGACGAATATTCGAATATTTATGAAAAATTACAAAATTGTCTCAAATTGGATTGAAAACAAAATTTCCTTTTCAAAATGGATGCCAAAATGTAGTTTGGTCCTATCAATGTGATACTTTAGCAATTTCGTGTATATTGCTTGCATTTGGTATTAATTTTAAATTGAATCCAATGTTTTCCGAGATGCGCATGCCATGTATAGGAATGTGCATTATGGATATTCCAACCGCGACTATTTATATAATTTTATAATTTTTCATAGGATCACCACTACGTTGGATTGACATTACCCTTGAGGTAATGGTTACCACGTTTGTTTTTGCCAGAAAAGAATACCTGTTGGCGTGAACAGTTCAAAGGGCATATTAGAATTGACCACATGACATCAAAAGTTATATCTTTAAGGAAAGTGTTTGAACTGTGACTACACCCACGGTTTTTATCCCAAAGAAGCAGGTTGACTTTGGGGTCAAAATCAATGTCATTTCTTATTGTCAAGATAACACTTTCTGTCATCAATGTTAGAAGTTTGGATTTTTTTTTATCACATTAGAAGATACCGTACAACCGATATTGGTGCTGAGAAAGAAGTGTACACCCTTACAGGAAGAAGTTGAAAACCAAAATCCTTTTTCAAAATACCGGCCACAATTCTTTCTCATCTGATAAACTATAACCTGATTAGGTATCAATTTCATATTGGATCCCTCCAACAGTTTTCGAGAAATCTGTGTTTCTTTACTTAAGAAACATAGGGAATATATGAAAGCAAAATGTAAATTTCATTTTCTCCTTGAATTTTAAACTGAATAACTAGAAGCTTGGCAGATATCTCGCACTCATCGGGCCCTATGATGCGAATGCATCAATCATATTTTTGCCAACAAAACATTCCATGTCTTAATGCTTAACAACCATATTTTAATTCTATTTGGCTGTTGTATCAAATATTCGAATAATTCAATTAGTCCTTCATATAATTATACGAATATTCGAATATAATTTTTAAACGAATACCGAACATTACTAAGTATTGCATTTGCTAGCCACCAACGTCAGCTATATTTGCTGTATGACAATTCTCATAGCTGCCATAAAATGCAACCATCCAGTGGAAGTAGAAATACACTCGGCAAAAAGAATACTTTATTCTCAACTATATCACTATGATGCCCAATACGAATATTAACTTGAGTGGATGCCTTGCTTATGTGTTAAATATGACTATGTTAAAGTATAATCTGTGTATCCGAAAATGAAATACATTCACACAAACCTCATAGGTTAATTGTTTTAAACAAAGATGTGTTTAAATGTACCATTTTTGAGAGTATATATTCTCTAAAAAGGAATAAAATAGATTTGTGTGTGGTACTGTAGATGAGAATCATAAAATCAACCAGTATTATAATATCCAGATTAATAATATAATATGTAGATTTATTCGCTTGATTAGTATAATCGGTAGCACATACCATGGAAGCATGGAACCTTTCCAAATACGGAGATTATCAACCTTTCTGAAACCATTGGTAGAGAAAAACTAAAAGAGTGAGAGTGAGTGTGTCAGAGGGGAGGGAGGGTGAGGGAGGGGACAGAGAGGGAGGAGGGAAGAGAGAGAGAGAAAGAGGGAGAGAGAGAGAGTGAGAGAGAGGTGGAGAGGGAGAAGTAGCGAGAGGAGAGCAGAAAGAGATATAGTAAGAAGTACCTCATGTGCAGACAGTGCAGTTCGTAATGTCTGAACTTGCGTTAATTAACACTAGATATAAACTATTATATTTAATCATTTATATAATTATACGAATATTCGAATGTAGATTTTTATACCAGTACCGAACATTACTACGTACTGCATTTCTTATAGCTGCCAGGTAATGCAATCGTCCGGTGGAAGAAGAAATACTCTCGCCAAAAAGAATACTTTATGCTCCAGTAGAAGCTTGGCATTAGGTAACGAATATTGATTTCAATCAATAAACCAAATAGATGGTTATCCTCCTAGTATGGTAGAATATTGTACAACAAAAGGAGTCAATGATTTTCTATTCATATAGAAGGACGGTATTTCACATGTTATATAGCTACACGGTAATGGATATTATGATCATGAAATGACATTCCGGCTGTCCATAGGGCAGCATTGATGTACAGCACCACTAATATAATGAACAATGTTAGAAAGTGAAATAAATATGAAATGTGGCTTAGAGGACGAGCGACTGGGGTGGTATCTGGAGAGAGGTACATATTGCAAGAACGACTGTGGTGGTGGTGGTGGTGGTTGTGGTGGTGGTGGTGGTTGTGGTGGTGGTGGTGGTGGTGGTGGTGGTGGTGGTTGTGGTGGTGGTGGTGGTGGTGGTGGTGGTGATGGTTGTGGTGGTCGTGGTTATATGATTAAACGCACTGGCTCAGGATCTCCCAAGGTTGGGAGATATTTTTTATTTATTTTATTGTCTGAGATTTGTTATGTTTGTTTGATAGAGGCGGTATGGCCTATAAAATATGAATAATATATATCATTCATTCTGAAGGTTTTTGAAGAGTTAATTTCGAATTAACCAAGATGTCACGTAGATTGGAGTTTTTCTTAAAGGCTATCACTGGACGCAAATTGAGAGGTTTTTTCATTTTATCCTGCAATTTATGATATTCATCTTCCAAATTTCTGAAATTTCAACATTTTTTCGATTGTATGTTAAACTGAATGGAATAATTTCACGTTGATCAGCAAGACCAGGGTCCACGTTTATGCCACTCGGCCATTTTGTTTTCAGTTGCTTAATCCAAAATGATTCTCGAAGTTTTCTTTGTTTATCAGTTTCTTCGGCCGTAGCAGAAAGAGGCAGTTGCTCAATAGGCATAATTTCAAAGTGTCTATCGACAGAATGACCAGGAAGATTGAAATGTTGAGCTACGTTGGTGTCCTCGTCGTGTCTAATATCGCAAAGGTGTCTAGTTGCTCGCCATCTGAAAGGGCATTTTGTTTCACCGACATACTGCTTTTGGCATAATTTGCAAGATATTAAATAGATAACATTTTTAGAATCGCAATCTAAATTAGACTGAAGTTGGAATTTGCTTTTGTTCTGATAACTGACAAATGTTGTCTGATTAGGTAGATAGAGGTCTAATTTACACCTCTTCTTTCCACATTTCTGAGATTGTCCTACGCCTATAATCGGACGATTGTGACGAATTTTGGTAGGCTTTTGATCGGCAGCCTTATCAGTAATAGTTTCCAAATCATGTAAAGTTTCGGATTTTATTTTGCGCAAAAATCGTGTTGAATATCCCCTCGGATTGAGGGCTTTAAATAAGGTGGAACACGCAGATTCAAAATTCTTTCTATCACTAGAATTTCGGTGAAACCGGATAATCTGTGATTTGATAATACCTTTAAAAGTATGTGGTGGATGGACAGATTTCTTATGCAGTAGTTGATGGGAATCGGTGGGCTTAAAGAATACTTTGTAATCAAGAAGCCCACTCGTGTTATAATTTACACCTTTGTAGAGAGTAACCTCTAAAAAGTCTACGGACGAGACTGGTCGATCTTGGCTTTAAGTTTGATGTTAGGATCGTAATTGTTCAAAATAACGAAAATTTCATCAAACTCTTCCCTCGAATGATTCCAGATCATAAAAATATCATCGAGGTAACGGCGGTAAAATAAGGGCTGCTTAGGACATTTGTTAAGCGCATCTTCTTCCCACTCAGCTACATAGATGTTGGCAAAACTAGGACTAAAACGTTTACCCATAGCGCATCCACAGATTTGTTGGTAGATTTCGCCAGCGAATTCGAAATCATTGCCCTTTAAACTCAGCTCCAGGAGAGCTAATATTTCGCTAGTGGGCCTATTGTTATCAGGATATTTATCAAATGCTCTGTGAACAGAAGACAACCCCCTTTCGATGTCAATGTTTGTGTACATAGCATCGATGTCGAGGGTTATCAAGAGTGAGTTTGGAGGAACAGAAATTTTGGAGACCTCGGATAGGAAATCCTCAGTGTTGTTCAAAAAGCTGAAATGTCTATTCGCAATTGGTTGTAGGTGGTAATCAATAATTTCACTAATTCGATAAGATTCAGAGCCGCAATCAGAGATGATAGGTCGACCCGGTGGTATCATAGGGTCGGACCATGACTCAATAGGTTTATGAATTTTTGGCAAAAGGTAAAACGTACGTGGATTTGAATCTCGTTTAGCAGTAAGGTATTTAAACTGCTTTTTCGTTATGGCCTTTTTGTCAGCCATTTCTTGAAGGATTCCATTAAATTTATCACAATTATTTTGCCAGAGTGGTTCGTCTAATTTGCGGTAGTGTTTCAGATTACTGAGTTGCCGATGTGCTTCACGAATATAATTATCCTTACGCATTAATACAATAGCAGATCCCTTGTCAGCAGGCTTTATAACGATGTCATTGTTTTTACGCAAACCTGTTAAGGCTAAACGTTCTTGATATGACAAATTTTGATGATTTTTAGGAAATTCTAAATTTTCAACACGCTCCTTGATAGCTTTTATACTATCAAGGATCGCAGGGTCAACCAACTTCGAGTTAGGTGCCCAGCCAGTTTTTTCAACAAAAGGTAGAAAGTTGTTTTTCTTGGAATTTCGAAAAAAGTCTGCTAATTTTACACGGTGAGAAAATTCTTCAATTTCCCATAAGCCATTATCTAAAAGAGCATCTATGTCGACTTTGGGCCGTGGGTGTTGGTACATATGTTAGACCAAGATTTAGCAACGATCTTTCTGCTTCAGACAATGTAGAACCAGTTAGGTTAATGATATTACCACCTAGGCCAATTTCTGGGTGGTTAGTACCCTGACCCGTAGTTAGTTTAAATGTAGGTAGAAGGGGCTGGGGTGGTATCTGGAGAGAGGTACATATTGCAAGAACGACTGTGGTGGTGGTGGTGGTGGTGGTGGTGGTGGAGGAGGTGGTGGTGGTGGAGGTGGTGGTGGTGGTGGTGGTGGAGGTGGTGGTGGCGGTGGAGGTGGTGGTGGTGGTTATTTGATTAAACGCACTGGCTCAGGATCTCCCAAGGTTGGGAGATATTTTTTATTTATTTTATTGTCTGAGATTTGTTATGTTTGTTTGATAGAGGCGGTATGGCCTATAAAATATGAATAATATATATCATTCATTCTGAAGGTTTTTGAAGAGTTAATTTCGAATTAACCAAGATAACACACGTG
>JAVVLW010004830.1:0-16399 GCA_034401795.1 Chaetoderma sp. LZ-2023a
TTCCCATCTTTGGGGTGTATCTCCTCCGTCAGTTTTCACGCGATCGATGCCAAACTTGGGCAACCTCTAGGACCCATATGGGAATCGATGGCTAGTGCCGGAGATCTGGATTGGACTCTTGGTTTTGGAACTATGACGTCATGATCTTTGAAAATAGCCATTTTTAGTTCCTTTGCGCGGGAACCAATCACCGTCGCGTTTTAAGTCCAATTTCAAATTTGACCATAAATTTCCCTAGAAAAATTCAATTTTCTACATATAGAAACTTTCTGCATCGAAATCGAACGGTAACATTTCGAGATATAGCATCACGAACACAGGCAATTTTGACGTTCACTTATATTAAATTTGTTATTCGTATAACAAATTTAATTCCCATCTTTGGGGTGTATCTCCTCCGTCAGTTTTCACGCGATCGATGCCAAACTTGGGCAACCTCTAGGACCCATATGGGAATCGATGGCTAGTGCCGGAGATCTGTATTGGACTCTTGGTTTTGGAACTATGACGTCATGATCTTTGAAAATAGCCATTTTTAGTTCCTTTGCGCGGGAACCAATCACCGTCGCGTTTTAAGTCCAATTTCAAATTTGACCATAAATTTCCCAAGAAAAATTCAATTTTCTACATATAGAAACTTTCTGCATCGAAATCGAACGGTAACATTTCGAGATATAGCATCACGAACACAGGCAATTTTGACGTTCACTTATATTAAATTTGTTATTCGTATAACAAATTTAATTCCCATCTTTGGGGTGTATCTCCTCCGTCAGTTTTCACGCGATCGATGCCAAACTTGGGCAACCTCTAGGACCCATATGGGAATCGATGGCTAGTGCCGGAGATCTGGATTGGACTCTTGGTTTTGGAACTATGACGTCATGATCTTTGAAAATAGCCATTTTTAGTTCCTTTGCGCGGGAACCAATCACCGTCGCGTTTTAAGTCCAATTTCAAATTTGACCAAAATTTCCCTAGAAAAATTCAATTTTCTACATATAGAAACTTTCTGCATCGAAATCGAACGGTAACATTTCGAGATATAGCATCACGAACACAGGCAATTTTGACGTTCACTTATATTAAATTTGTTATTCGTATAACAAATTTAATTCCCATCTTTGGGGTGTATCTCCTCCGTCAGTTTTCACGCGATCGATGCCAAACTTGGGCAACCTCTAGGACCCATATGGGAATCGATGGCTAGTGCCGGAGATCTGGATTGGACTCTTGGTTTTGGAACTATGACGTCATGATCTTTGAAAATAGCCATTTTTAGTTCCTTTGCGCGGGAACCAATCACCGTCGCGTTTTAAGTCCAATTTCAAATTTGACCATAAATTTCCCTAGAAAAATTCAATTTTCTACATATAGAAACTTTCTGCATCGAAATCGAACGGTAACATTTCGAGATATAGCATCACGAACACAGGCAATTTTGACGTTCACTTATATTAAATTTGTTATTCGTATAACAAATTTAATTCCCATCTTTGGGGTGTATCTCCTCCGTCAGTTTTCACGCGATCGATGCCAAACTTGGGCAACCTCTAGGACCCATATGGGAATCGATGGCTTGTGCCGGAGATCTGGATTGGACTCTTGGTTTTGGAACTATGACGTCATGATCTTTGAAAATAGCCATTTTTAGTTCCTTTGCGCGGGAACCAATCACCGTCGCGTTTTAAGTCCAATTTCAAATTTGACCATAAATTTCCCTAGAAAAATTCAATTTTCTACATATAGAAACTTTCTGCATCGAAATCGAACGGTAACATTTCGAGATATAGCATCACGAACACAGGCAATTTTGACGTTCACTTATATTAAATTTGTTATTCGTATAACAAATTTAATTCCCATCTTTGGGGTGTATCTCCTCCGTCAGTTTTCACGCGATCGATGCCAAACTTGGGCAACCTCTAGGACCCATATGGGAATCGATGGCTAGTGCCGGAGATCTGGATTGGACTCTTGGTTTTGGAACTATGACGTCATGATCTTTGAAAATAGCCATTTTTAGTTCCTTTGCGCGGGAACCAATCACCGTCGCGTTTTAAGTCCAATTTCAAATTTGACCATAAATTTCCCTAGAAAAATTCAATTTTCTACATATAGAAACTTTCTGCATCGAAATCGAACGGTAACATTTCGAGATATAGCATCACGAACACAGGCAATTTTGACGTTCACTTATATTAAATTTGTTATTCGTATAACAAATTTAATTCCCATCTTTGGGGTGTATCTCCTCCGTCAGTTTTCACGCGATCGATGCCAAACTTGGGCAACCTCTAGGACCCATATGGGAATCGATGGCTAGTGCCGGAGATCTGGATTGGACTCTTGGTTTTGGAACTATGACGTCATGATCTTTGAAAATAGCCATTTTTAGTTCCTTTGCGCGGGAACCAATCACCGTCGCGTTTTAAGTCCAATTTCAAATTTGACCATAAATTTCCCTAGAAAAATTCAATTTTCTACATATAGAAACTTTCTGCATCGAAATCGAACGGTAACATTTCGAGATATAGCATCACGAACACAGGCAATTTTGACGTTCACTTATATTAAATTTGTTATTCGTATAACAAATTTAATTCCCATCTTTGGGGTGTATCTCCTCCGTCAGTTTTCACGCGATCGATGCCAAACTTGGGCAACCTCTAGGACCCATATGGGAATCGATGGCTAGTGCCGGAGATCTGGATTGGACTCTTGGTTTTGGAACTATGACGTCATGATCTTTGAAAATAGCCATTTTTAGTTCCTTTGCGCGGGAACCAATCACCGTCGCGTTTTAAGTCCAATTTCAAATTTGACCAAAGATTTCCCTAGAAAAATTCAATTTTCTACATATAGAAACTTTCTGCATCGAAATCGAACGGTAACATTTCGAGATATAGCATCACGAACACAGGCAATTTTGACGTTCACTTATATTAAATTTGTTATTCGTATAACAAATTTAATTCCCATCTTTGGGGTGTATCTCCTCCGTCAGTTTTCACGCGATCGATGCCAAACTTGGGCAACCTCTAGGACCCATATGGGAATCGATGGCTAGTGCCGGAGATCTGGATTGGACTCTTGGTTTTGGAACTATGACGTCATGATCTTTGAAAATAGCCATTTTTAGTTCCTTTGCGCGGGAACCAATCACCGTCGCGTTTTAAGTCCAATTTCAAATTTGACCATAAATTTCCCTAGAAAAATTCAATTTTCTACATATAGAAACTTTCTGCATCGAAATCGAACGGTAACATTTCGAGATATAGCATCACGAACACAGGCAATTTTGACGTTCACTTATATTAAATTTGTTATTCGTATAACAAATTTAATTCCCATCTTTGGGGTGTATCTCCTCCGTCAGTTTTCACGCGATCGATGCCAAACTTGGGCAACCTCTAGGACCCATATGGGAATCGATGGCTAGTGCCGGAGATCTGGATTGGACTCTTGGTTTTGGAACTATGACGTCATGATCTTTGAAAATAGCCATTTTTAGTTCCTTTGCGCGGGAACCAATCACCGTCGCGTTTTAAGTCCAATTTCAAATTTGACCATAAATTTCCCTAGAAAAATTCAATTTTCTACATATAGAAACTTTCTGCATCGAAATCGAACGGTAACATTTCGAGATATAGCATCACGAACACAGGCAATTTTGACGTTCACTTATATTAAATTTGTTATTCGTATAACAAATTTAATTCCCATCTTTGGGGTGTATCTCCTCCGTCAGTTTTCACGCGATCGATGCCAAACTTGGGCAACCTCTAGGACCCATCCATATGGGAATCGATGGCTAGTGCCGGAGATCTGTATTGGACTCTTGGTTTTGGAACTATGACGTCATGATCTTTGAAAATAGCCATTTTTAGTTCCTTTGCGCGGGAACCAATCACCGTCGCGTTTTAAGTCCAATTTCAAATTTGACCATAAATTTCCGTAGAAAAATTCAATTTTCTACATATAGAAACTTTCTGCATCGAAATCGAACGGTAACATTTCGAGATATAGCATCACGAACACAGGCAATTTTGACGTTCACTTATATTAAATTTGTTATTCGTATAACAAATTTAATTCCCATCTTTGGGGTGTATCTCCTCCGTCAGTTTTCACGCGATCGATGCCAAACTTGGGCAACCTCTAGGACCCATATGGGAATCGATGGCTAGTGCCGGAGATCTGGATTGGACTCTTGGTTTTGGAACTATGACGTCATGATCTTTGAAAATAGCCATTTTTAGTTCCTTTGCGCGGGAACCAATCACCGTCGCGTTTTAAGTCCAATTTCAAATTTGACCATAAATTTCCCTAGAAAAATTCAATTTTCTACATATAGAAACTTTCTGCATCGAAATCGAACGGTAACATTTCGAGATATAGCATCACGAACACAGGCAATTTTGACGTTCACTTATATTAAATTTGTTATTCGTATAACAAATTTAATTCCCATCTTTGGGGTGTATCTCCTCCGTCAGTTTTCACGCGATCGATGCCAAACTTGGGCAACCTCTAGGACCCATATGGGAATCGATGGCTAGTGCCGGAGATCTGTATTGGACTCTTGGTTTTGGAACTATGACGTCATGATCTTTGAAAATAGCCATTTTTAGTTCCTTTGCGCGGGAACCAATCACCGTCGCGTTTTAAGTCCAATTTCAAATTTGACCAAAATTTCCCTAGAAAAATTCAATTTTCTACATATAGAAACTTTCTGCATCGAAATCGAACGGTAACATTTCGAGATATAGCATCACGAACACAGGCAATTTTGACGTTCACTTATATTAAATTTGTTATTCGTATAACAAATTTAATTCCCATCTTTGGGGTGTATCTCCTCCGTCAGTTTTCACGCGATCGATGCCAAACTTGGGCAACCTCTAGGACCCATATGGGAATCGATGGCTAGTGCCGGAGATCTGTATTGGACTCTTGGTTTTGGAACTATGACGTCATGATCTTTGAAAATAGCCATTTTTAGTTCCTTTGCGCGGGAACCAATCACCGTCGCGTTTTAAGTCCAATTTCAAATTTGACCAAAGATTTCCCTAGAAAAATTCAATTTTCTACATATAGAAACTTTCTGCATCGAAATCGAACGGTAACATTTCGAGATATAGCATCACGAACACAGGCAATTTTGACGTTCACTTATATTAAATTTGTTATTCGTATAACAAATTTAATTCCCATCTTTGGGGTGTATCTCCTCCGTCAGTTTTCACGCGATCGATGCCAAACTTGGGCAACCTCTAGGACCCATCCATATGGGAATCGATGGCTAGTGCCGGAGATCTGTATTGGACTCTTGGTTTTGGAACTATGACGTCATGATCTTTGAAAATAGCCATTTTTAGTTCCTTTGCGCGGGAACCAATCACCGTCGCGTTTTAAGTCCAATTTCAAATTTGACCAAAGATTTCCCTAGAAAAATTCAATTTTCTACATATAGAAACTTTCTGCATCGAAATCGAACGGTAACATTTCGAGATATAGCATCACGAACACAGGCAATTTTGACGTTCACTTATATTAAATTTGTTATTCGTATAACAAATTTAATTCCCATCTTTGGGGTGTATCTCCTCCGTCAGTTTTCACGCGATCGATGCCAAACTTGGGCAACCTCTAGGACCCATCCATATGGGAATCGATGGCTAGTGCCGGAGATCTGTATTGGACTCTTGGTTTTGGAACTATGACGTCATGATCTTTGAAAATAGCCATTTTTAGTTCCTTTGCGCGGGAACCAATCACCGTCGCGTTTTAAGTCCAATTTCAAATTTGACCATAAATTTTCCCTAGAAAAATTCAATTTTCTACATATAGAAACTTTCTGCATCGAAATCGAACGGTAACATTTCGAGATATAGCATCACGAACACAGGCAATTTTGACGTTCACTTATATTAAATTTGTTATTCGTATAACAAATTTAATTCCCATCTTTGGGGTGTATCTCCTCCGTCAGTTTTCACGCGATCGATGCCAAACTTGGGCAACCTCTAGGACCCATCCATATGGGAATCGATGGCTAGTGCCGGAGATCTGTATTGGACTCTTGGTTTTGGAACTATGACGTCATGATCTTTGAAAATAGCCATTTTTAGTTCCTTTGCGCGGGAACCAATCACCGTCGCGTTTTAAGTCCAATTTCAAATTTGACCAAAGATTTCCCTAGAAAAATTCAATTTTCTACATATAGAAACTTTCTGCATCGAAATCGAACGGTAACATTTCGAGATATAGCATCACGAACACAGGCAATTTTGACGTTCACTTATATTAAATTTGTTATTCGTATAACAAATTTAATTCCCATCTTTGGGGTGTATCTCCTCCGTCAGTTTTCACGCGATCGATGCCAAACTTGGGCAACCTCTAGGACCCATCCATATGGGAATCGATGGCTAGTGCCGGAGATCTGTATTGGACTCTTGGTTTTGGAACTATGACGTCATGATCTTTGAAAATAGCCATTTTTAGTTCCTTTGCGCGGGAACCAATCACCGTCGCGTTTTAAGTCCAATTTCAAATTTGACCATAAATTTTCCCTAGAAAAATTCAATTTTCTACATATAGAAACTTTCTGCATCGAAATCGAACGGTAACATTTCGAGATATAGCATCACGAACACAGGCAATTTTGACGTTCACTTATATTAAATTTGTTATTCGTATAACAAATTTAATTCCCATCTTTGGGGTGTATCTCCTCCGTCAGTTTTCACGCGATCGATGCCAAACTTGGGCAACCTCTAGGACCCATCCATATGGGAATCGATGGCTAGTGCCGGAGATCTGTATTGGACTCTTGGTTTTGGAACTATGACGTCATGATCTTTGAAAATAGCCATTTTTAGTTCCTTTGCGCGGGAACCAATCACCGTCGCGTTTTAAGTCCAATTTCAAATTTGACCAAAGATTTCCCTAGAAAAATTCAATTTTCTACATATAGAAACTTTCTGCATCGAAATCGAACGGTAACATTTCGAGATATAGCATCACGAACACAGGCAATTTTGACGTTCACTTATATTAAATTTGTTATTCGTATAACAAATTTAATTCCCATCTTTGGGGTGTATCTCCTCCGTCAGTTTTCACGCGATCGATGCCAAACTTGGGCAACCTCTAGGACCCATCCATATGGGAATCGATGGCTAGTGCCGGAGATCTGTATTGGACTCTTGGTTTTGGAACTATGACGTCATGATCTTTGAAAATAGCCATTTTTAGTTCCTTTGCGCGGGAACCAATCACCGTCGCGTTTTAAGTCCAATTTCAAATTTGACCAAAGATTTCCCTAGAAAAATTCAATTTTCTACATATAGAAACTTTCTGCATCGAAATCGAACGGTAACATTTCGAGATATAGCATCACGAACACAGGCAATTTTGACGTTCACTTATATTAAATTTGTTATTCGTATAACAAATTTAATTCCCATCTTTGGGGTGTATCTCCTCCGTCAGTTTTCACGCGATCGATGCCAAACTTGGGCAACCTCTAGGACCCATCCATATGGGAATCGATGGCTAGTGCCGGAGATCTGTATTGGACTCTTGGTTTTGGAACTATGACGTCATGATCTTTGAAAATAGCCATTTTTAGTTCCTTTGCGCGGGAACCAATCACCGTCGCGTTTTAAGTCCAATTTCAAATTTGACCAAAGATTTCCCTAGAAAAATTCAATTTTCTACATATAGAAACTTTCTGCATCGAAATCGAACGGTAACATTTCGAGATATAGCATCACGAACACAGGCAATTTTGACGTTCACTTATATTAAATTTGTTATTCGTATAACAAATTTAATTCCCATCTTTGGGGTGTATCTCCTCCGTCAGTTTTCACGCGATCGATGCCAAACTTTGGCAACCTCTAGGACCCATCCATATGGGAATCGATGGCTAGTGCCGGAGATCTGTATTGGACTCTTGGTTTTGGAACTATGACGTCATGATCTTTGAAAATAGCCATTTTTAGTTCCTTTGCGCGGGAACCAATCACCGTCGCGTTTTAAGTCCAATTTCAAATTTGACCATAAATTTTCCCTAGAAAAATTCAATTTTCTACATATAGAAACTTTCTGCATCGAAATCGAACGGTAACATTTCGAGATATAGCATCACGAACACAGGCAATTTTGACGTTCACTTATATTAAATTTGTTATTCGTATAACAAATTTAATTCCCATCTTTGGGGTGTATCTCCTCCGTCAGTTTTCACGCGATCGATGCCAAACTTGGGCAACCTCTAGGACCCATCCATATGGGAATCGATGGCTAGTGCCGGAGATCTGTATTGGACTCTTGGTTTTGGAACTATGACGTCATGATCTTTGAAAATAGCCATTTTTAGTTCCTTTGCGCGGGAACCAATCACCGTCGCGTTTTAAGTCCAATTTCAAATTTGACCAAAGATTTCCCTAGAAAAATTCAATTTTCTACATATAGAAACTTTCTGCATCGAAATCGAACGGTAACATTTCGAGATATAGCATCACGAACACAGGCAATTTTGACGTTCACTTATATTAAATTTGTTATTCGTATAACAAATTTAATTCCCATCTTTGGGGTGTATCTCCTCCGTCAGTTTTCACGCGATCGATGCCAAACTTTGGCAACCTCTAGGACCCATCCATATGGGAATCGATGGCTAGTGCCGGAGATCTGTATTGGACTCTTGGTTTTGGAACTATGACGTCATGATCTTTGAAAATAGCCATTTTTAGTTCCTTTGCGCGGGAACCAATCACCGTCGCGTTTTAAGTCCAATTTCAAATTTGACCAAAGATTTCCCTAGAAAAATTCAATTTTCTACATATAGAAACTTTCTGCATCGAAATCGAACGGTAACATTTCGAGATATAGCATCACGAACACAGGCAATTTTGACGTTCACTTATATTAAATTTGTTATTCGTATAACAAATTTAATTCCCATCTTTGGGGTGTATCTCCTCCGTCAGTTTTCACGCGATCGATGCCAAACTTGGGCAACCTCTAGGACCCATCCATATGGGAATCGATGGCTAGTGCCGGAGATCTGTATTGGACTCTTGGTTTTGGAACTATGACGTCATGATCTTTGAAAATAGCCATTTTTAGTTCCTTTGCGCGGGAACCAATCACCGTCGCGTTTTAAGTCCAATTTCAAATTTGACCAAAGATTTTCCCTAGAAAAATTCAATTTTCTACATATAGAAACTTTCTGCATCGAAATCGAACGGTAACATTTCGAGATATAGCATCACGAACACAGGCAATTTTGACGTTCACTTATATTAAATTTGTTATTCGTATAACAAATTTAATTCCCATCTTTGGGGTGTATCTCCTCCGTCAGTTTTCACGCGATCGATGCCAAACTTGGGCAACCTCTAGGACCCATCCATATGGGAATCGATGGCTAGTGCCGGAGATCTGTATTGGACTCTTGGTTTTGGAACTATGACGTCATGATCTTTGAAAATAGCCATTTTTAGTTCCTTTGCGCGGGAACCAATCACCGTCGCGTTTTAAGTCCAATTTCAAATTTGACCAAAGATTTCCCTAGAAAAATTCAATTTTCTACATATAGAAACTTTCTGCATCGAAATCGAACGGTAACATTTCGAGATATAGCATCACGAACACAGGCAATTTTGACGTTCACTTATATTAAATTTGTTATTCGTATAACAAATTTAATTCCCATCTTTGGGGTGTATCTCCTCCGTCAGTTTTCACGCGATCGATGCCAAACTTTGGCAACCTCTAGGACCCATCCATATGGGAATCGATGGCTAGTGCCGGAGATCTGTATTGGACTCTTGGTTTTGGAACTATGACGTCATGATCTTTGAAAATAGCCATTTTTAGTTCCTTTGCGCGGGAACCAATCACCGTCGCGTTTTAAGTCCAATTTCAAATTTGACCATAAATTTTCGTAGAAAAATTCAATTTTCTACATATAGAAACTTTCTGCATCGAAATCGAACGGTAACATTTCGAGATATAGCATCACGAACACAGGCAATTTTGACGTTCACTTATATTAAATTTGTTATTCGTATAACAAATTTAATTCCCATCTTTGGGGTGTATCTCCTCCGTCAGTTTTCACGCGATCGATGCCAAACTTGGGCAACCTCTAGGACCCATCCATATGGGAATCGATGGCTAGTGCCGGAGATCTGTATTGGACTCTTGGTTTTGGAACTATGACGTCATGATCTTTGAAAATAGCCATTTTTAGTTCCTTTGCGCGGGAACCAATCACCGTCGCGTTTTAAGTCCAATTTCAAATTTGACCATAAATTTTCCCTAGAAAAATTCAATTTTCTACATATAGAAACTTTCTGCATCGAAATCGAACGGTAACATTTCGAGATATAGCATCACGAACACAGGCAATTTTGACGTTCACTTATATTAAATTTGTTATTCGTATAACAAATTTAATTCCCATCTTTGGGGTGTATCTCCTCCGTCAGTTTTCACGCGATCGATGCCAAACTTGGGCAACCTCTAGGACCCATATGGGAATCGATGGCTAGTGCCGGAGATCTGTATTGGACTCTTGGTTTTGGAACTATGACGTCATGATCTTTGAAAATAGCCATTTTTAGTTCCTTTGCGCGGGAACCAATCACCGTCGCGTTTTAAGTCCAATTTCAAATTTGACCAAAAATTTCCCTAGAAAAATTCAATTTTCTACATATAGAAACTTTCTGCATCGAAATCGAACGGTAACATTTCGAGATATAGCATCACGAACACAGGCAATTTTGACGTTCACTTATATTAAATTTGTTATTCGTATAACAAATTTAATTCCCATCTTTGGGGTGTATCTCCTCCGTCAGTTTTCACGCGATCGATGCCAAACTTGGGCAACCTCTAGGACCCATATGGGAATCGATGGCTAGTGCCGGAGATCTGTATTGGACTCTTGGTTTTGGAACTATGACGTCATGATCTTTGAAAATAGCCATTTTTAGTTCCTTTGCGCGGGAACCAATCACCGTCGCGTTTTAAGTCCAATTTCAAATTTGACCAAAATTTCCCTAGAAAAATTCAATTTTCTACATATAGAAACTTTCTGCATCGAAATCGAACGGTAACATTTCGAGATATAGCATCACGAACACAGGCAATTTTGACGTTCACTTATATTAAATTTGTTATTCGTATAACAAATTTAATTCCCATCTTTGGGGTGTATCTCCTCCGTCAGTTTTCACGCGATCGATGCCAAACTTGGGCAACCTCTAGGACCCATCCATATGGGAATCGATGGCTAGTGCCGGAGATCTGTATTGGACTCTTGGTTTTGGAACTATGACGTCATGATCTTTGAAAATAGCCATTTTTAGTTCCTTTGCGCGGGAACCAATCACCGTCGCGTTTTAAGTCCAATTTCAAATTTGACCAAAGATTTCCCTAGAAAAATTCAATTTTCTACATATAGAAACTTTCTGCATCGAAATCGAACGGTAACATTTCGAGATATAGCATCACGAACACAGGCAATTTTGACGTTCACTTATATTAAATTTGTTATTCGTATAACAAATTTAATTCCCATCTTTGGGGTGTATCTCCTCCGTCAGTTTTCACGCGATCGATGCCAAACTTGGGCAACCTCTAGGACCCATCCATATGGGAATCGATGGCTAGTGCCGGAGATCTGTATTGGACTCTTGGTTTTGGAACTATGACGTCATGATCTTTGAAAATAGCCATTTTTAGTTCCTTTGCGCGGGAACCAATCACCGTCGCGTTTTAAGTCCAATTTCAAATTTGACCATAAATTTCCCTAGAAAAATTCAATTTTCTACATATAGAAACTTTCTGCATCGAAATCGAACGGTAACATTTCGAGATATAGCATCACGAACACAGGCAATTTTGACGTTCACTTATATTAAATTTGTTATTCGTATAACAAATTTAATTCCCATCTTTGGGGTGTATCTCCTCCGTCAGTTTTCACGCGATCGATGCCAAACTTGGGCAACCTCTAGGACCCATCCATATGGGAATCGATGGCTAGTGCCGGAGATCTGTATTGGACTCTTGGTTTTGGAACTATGACGTCATGATCTTTGAAAATAGCCATTTTTAGTTCCTTTGCGCGGGAACCAATCACCGTCGCGTTTTAAGTCCAATTTCAAATTTGACCATAAATTTCCCTAGAAAAATTCAATTTTCTACATATAGAAACTTTCTGCATCGAAATCGAACGGTAACATTTCGAGATATAGCATCACGAACACAGGCAATTTTGACGTTCACTTATATTAAATTTGTTATTCGTATAACAAATTTAATTCCCATCTTTGGGGTGTATCTCCTCCGTCAGTTTTCACGCGATCGATGCCAAACTTGGGCAACCTCTAGGACCCATATGGGAATCGATGGCTAGTGCCGGAGATCTGGATTGGACTCTTGGTTTTGGAACTATGACGTCATGATCTTTGAAAATAGCCATTTTTAGTTCCTTTGCGCGGGAACCAATCACCGTCGCGTTTTAAGTCCAATTTCAAATTTGACCATAAATTTCCCAAGAAAAATTCAATTTTCTACATATAGAAACTTTCTGCATCGAAATCGAACGGTAACATTTCGAGATATAGCATCACGAACACAGGCAATTTTGACGTTCACTTATATTAAATTTGTTATTCGTATAACAAATTTAATTCCCATCTTTGGGGTGTATCTCCTCCGTCAGTTTTCACGCGATCGATGCCAAACTTGGGCAACCTCTAGGACCCATATGGGAATCGATGGCTAGTGCCGGAGATCTGGATTGGACTCTTGGTTTTGGAACTATGACGTCATGATCTTTGAAAATAGCCATTTTTAGTTCCTTTGCGCGGGAACCAATCACCGTCGCGTTTTAAGTCCAATTTCAAATTTGACCATAAATTTCCCAAGAAAAATTCAATTTTCTACATATAGAAACTTTCTGCATCGAAATCGAACGGTAACATTTCGAGATATAGCATCACGAACACAGGCAATTTTGACGTTCACTTATATTAAATTTGTTATTCGTATAACAAATTTAATTCCCATCTTTGGGGTGTATCTCCTCCGTCAGTTTTCACGCGATCGATGCCAAACTTGGGCAACCTCTAGGACCCATCCATATGGGAATCGATGGCTAGTGCCGGAGATCTGTATTGGACTCTTGGTTTTGGAACTATGACGTCATGATCTTTGAAAATAGCCATTTTTAGTTCCTTTGCGCGGGAACCAATCACCGTCGCGTTTTAAGTCCAATTTCAAATTTGACCATAAATTTCCCAAGAAAAATTCAATTTTCTACATATAGAAACTTTCTGCATCGAAATCGAACGGTAACATTTCGAGATATAGCATCACGAACACAGGCAATTTTGACGTTCACTTATATTAAATTTGTTATTCGTATAACAAATTTAATTCCCATATTTGGGGTGTATCTCCTCCGTCAGTTTTCACGCGATCGATGCCAAACTTGGGCAACCTCTAGGACCCATATGGGAATCGATGGCTTGTGCCGGAGATCTGGATTGGACTCTTGGTTTTGGAACTATGACGTCATGATCTTTGAAAATAGCCATTTTTAGTTCCTTTGCGCGGGAACCAATCACCGTCGCGTTTTAAGTCCAATTTCAAATTTGACCATAAATTTCCCAAGAAAAATTCAATTTTCTACATATAGAAACTTTCTGCATCGAAATCGAACGGTAACATTTCGAGATATAGCATCACGAACACAGGCAATTTTGACGTTCACTTATATTAAATTTGTTATTCGTATAACAAATTTAATTCCCATCTTTGGGGTGTATCTCCTCCGTCAGTTTTCACGCGATCGATGCCAAACTTGGGCAACCTCTAGGACCCATATGGGAATCGATGGCTTGTGCCGGAGATCTGGATTGGACTCTTGGTTTTGGAACTATGACGTCATGATCTTTGAAAATAGCCATTTTTAGTTCCTTTGCGCGGGAACCAATCACCGTCGCGTTTTAAGTCCAATTTCAAATTTGACCATAAATTTCCCAAGAAAAATTCAATTTTCTACATATAGAAACTTTCTGCATCGAAATCGAACGGTAACATTTCGAGATATAGCGTCACGAACACAGGCAATTTTGACGTTCACTTATATTAAATTTGTTATTCGTATAACAAATTTAATTCCCATATTTGGGGTGTATCTCCTCCGTCAGTTTTCACGCGATCGATGCCAAACTTGGGCAACCTCTAGGACCCATATGGGAATCGATGGCTTGTGCCGGAGATCTGGATTGGACTCTTGGTTTTGGAACTATGACGTCATGATCTTTGAAAATAGCCATTTTTAGTTCCTTTGCGCGGGAACCAATCACCGTCGCGTTTTAAGTCCAATTTCAAATTTGACCATAAATTTCCCAAGAAAAATTCAATTTTCTACATATAGAAACTTTCTGCATCGAAATCGAACGGTAACATTTCGAGATATAGCGTCACGAACACAGGCAATTTTGACGTTCACTTATATTAAATTTGTTATTCGTATAACAAATTTAATTCCCATATTTGGGGTGTATCTCCTCCGTCAGTTTTCACGCGATCGATGCCAAACTTGGGCAACCTCTAGGACCCATATGGGAATCGATGGCTTGTGCCGGAGATCTGGATTGGACTCTTGGTTTTGGAACTATGACGTCATGATCTTTGAAAATAGCCATTTTTAGTTCCTTTGCGCGGGAACCAATCACCGTCGCGTTTTAAGTCCAATTTCAAATTTGACCATAAATTTCCCAAGAAAAATTCAATTTTCTACATATAGAAACTTTCTGCATCGAAATCGAACGGTAACATTTCGAGATATAGCATCACGAACACAGGCAATTTTGACGTTCACTTATATTAAATTTGTTATTCGTATAACAAATTTAATTCCCATCTTTGGGGTGTATCTCCTCCGTCAGTTTTCACGCGATCGATGCCAAACTTGGGCAACCTCTAGGACCCATCCATATGGGAATCGATGGCTTGTGCCGGAGATCTGGATTGGACTCTTGGTTTTGGAACTATGACGTCATGATCTTTGAAAATAGCCATTTTTAGTTCCTTTGCGCGGGAACCAATCACCGTCGCGTTTTAAGTCCAATTTCAAATTTGACCATAAATTTCCCAAGAAAAATTCAATTTTCTACATATAGAAACTTTCTGCATCGAAATCGAACGGTAACATTTCGAGATATAGCATCACGAACACAGGCAATTTTGACGTTCACTTATATTAAATTTGTTATTCGTATAACAAATTTAATTCCCATATTTGGGGTGTATCTCCTCCGTCAGTTTTCACGCGATCGATGCCAAACTTGGGCAACCTCTAGGACCCATATGGGAATCGATGGCTTGTGCCGGAGATCTGGATTGGACTCTTGGTTTTGGAACTATGACGTCATGATCTTTGAAAATAGCCATTTTTAGTTCCTTTGCGCGGGAACCAATCACCGTCGCGTTTTAAGTCCAATTTCAAATTTGACCATAAATTTCCCAAGAAAAATTCAATTTTCTACATATAGAAACTTTCTGCATCGAAATCGAACGGTAACATTTCGAGATATAGCATCACGAACACAGGCAATTTTGACGTTCACTTATATTAAATTTGTTATTCGTATAACAAATTTAATTCCCATATTTGGGGTGTATCTCCTCCGTCAGTTTTCACGCGATCGATGCCAAACTTGGGCAACCTCTAGGACCCATATGGGAATCGATGGCTTGTGCCGGAGATCTGGATTGGACTCTTGGTTTTGGAACTATGACGTCATGATCTTTGAAAATAGCCATTTTTAGTTCCTTTGCGCGGGAACCAATCACCGTCGCGTTTGAAGTCCAATTTCAAATTTGACCATAAATTTCCCAAGAAAAATTCAATTTTCTACATATAGAAACTTTCTGCATCGAAATCGAACGGTAACATTTCGAGATATAGCGTCACGAACACAGGCAATTTTGACGTTCACTTATATTAAATTTGTTATTCGTATAACAAATTTAATTCCCATATTTGGGGTGTATCTCCTCCGTCAGTTTTCACGCGATCGATGCCAAACTTGGGCAACCTCTAGGACCCATATGGGAATCGATGGCTTGTGCCGGAGATCTGGATTGGACTCTTGGTTTTGGAACTATGACGTCATGATCTTTGAAAATAGCCATTTTTAGTTCCTTTGCGCGGGAACCAATCACCGTCGCGTTTTAAGTCCAATTTCAAATTTGACCAAAATTTCCCTAGAAAAATTCAATTTTCTACATATAGAAACTTTCTGCATCGAAATCGAACGGTAACATTTCGAGATATAAACATCGTCGTGTCGTG
>JAVVLW010004831.1:0-25000 GCA_034401795.1 Chaetoderma sp. LZ-2023a
TGTTAGATCTCGGAGAAAGGGAAATTGAAATTTCCTGCAGTCTGGGCTATAGTTTCAAGAGTTGACATACTGGAACTAAACCTGGTATATGGCTGTATTATACGCTGAAGGTGTGTTGCGTATGAAAAGTTGTGACCTACTTGTCATGCTTCACTGAACACGCTTTTGACGTACTTTTCGTGGTTCATAAGTGACATTGAAGTAAACAAAAATGGTATTTGGCTAATCTATTCATTGGCTAGAACATTGCAACAGCCGAACCTGTCCCTGATATAGTAACTATACAGGTATGCAGCACATGTAAGCTGTTGAATATTTTGAAACTAATTTGTCTGGGTGCTCATGACTTGGGTATGTCATTAATTACATATTTTGATTGTGACGTCTGCCTACATATGTGGCATCATATACTTGTGACAGATTAGAATCATCCAATGTGACCGTACATCCCAACTTTCTTTAAGCAGGCTCTTCATGCGTGTGTGTGTGTGTGGGGGGGGGGGGGGGTGCACGCAGGAAAGACTAAAAATCAGTGATAATCTGGGAAAAATATTTCCAGAAAATCTGAAACCTTTTTAGTTGTACAATATGACAAAAAACTGGAGGGCGAAGCTCTGTAATCTGCTCTTTTTCACTAAATTTACTTTGTTTCAAGCGTCATAAGTTCTGCTCGTGAACAGTGAAACTTGTTTTGGATTGGATTATTTAGAATTGTACGTAGGCTTGAAATTTTCGCCACAGACATCAGGGTGTGTGTGGGGGTGTGGGTGTAGCGGGACTTGCAGATACATATGCATTGTAGGCCGAATTCGTGGCTGATGCATATCTAAGTGGGTGGGTTTGGGGGCATTTCACCTCTTGTTCATGGACTTGCTAATCCACATATCTATAGGCGAGCGGAATATTTATCGGAAATGCCGGTATGCCATATTTTAGTAAAATGCAGGCCGATCAGTATTTCCGTGAAATAGTCTTCTCCATCCAAGTAGTTTGTACACTTGCAACATCTAGAATAACGTGGTACCTCCCAATTAATTTCGTGCTTTCTTATTCAAATATTGCTTGCTAAATAGTCTATGAAAGTTATATAAAAATATTCAATCGTTAATTTAGAAAATAATGTTAATATTTATACAGTTCTCGATATATGTTGTCAACGGGGATTGGGAAAACATGAAGTTAAGTACTGTTGTAATACTTTTACGCTTCTCGGCAGTCTCCGGAAAGATTTGATAGCTGTGACCTCGTTCGCGTCATAAGCGGCGCTCGTGAACAGCTGATTCGAGCCTCAAAACCCTAGAGAGCTCCGCGCCTAACTTACGCTTTTTGACGTAAGTTAGGCACCCCTTCGTGAATACGGAATAAGTAGGGGGCGTAAATAGGTGCGTAACTTAGGCATGTACGTAAGTTACACACTATGAATACGGCCCCAGGATTTCATGCCCACTCCATTAGGGACCACCCGGGATGAACTTGAGATTGTAGAGGAAGCCACATATGATATGGGCGTCACATTTCGAATAGTTGCCAATTTGTCAGCGATCTCGGGGCTATTACATCCCTTGACTTTTTAAATTCAATTCAATTCAAGTAAATTTAATTTGCCTATTTAAATATGACGTGACGGATCCTTACATATAATATGTATAATATTTATGCATGACATAACATTACAAACCATGAATACACAGAAGCCATTTGACAATTACGTACATTTATCTGTTCGGCTTTAAAAGGTGTAATCTTGGGAATAGACAGGTGTGTAGGGCAGCGAGAGTCGGGAAGAGAGTGGGTGGGGGTTCGTAGTGTTAATTAATTTATTGTTATTAGATGCCCACATTCACACCAGAATAAAATAAAATTGGTTAAATTGTAACCTTTTAGAGGGTTAATGTGTGAACCTCAATGTAATGAAGTGAAATAAATCTTGACATATGATGATTTCATTCCGTAATAATTGGTATATAATGTTTTTTATTGCGAAGCTGAATTAGGGACTTGTGTCGCTAATTCAATTTCACAACTTAAAACATTATATTGTGAAATGTGAAATGATTTATTTACACCCCAGACCATATTATAAAGGTATATGGAGGAGTTGCATAATAGTTATATGGAACAGGTACACATTATATTTTTATAGTTAGATTTCTGCTCTGTACAAGATATAGTAAACATCTATGCCATAGATCCTGATGAATGATGATAATTATTATTATTATTATTATTATTATCATCATCATCATCATCATCATCGTCGTCGTCGTCGTCGTCGTCGTCGTTTTTGTTATTGTTTTTGGTGGTGGTGTAGTTGTTGGCGTTGTCGTCGTCGATCACCCACTTTTTGTCCTTGTGATCGATGCAGCTGTTGTCGTCGTCGTTGGTGTTGTTGTTGCTGTTGTTGTTGTTGTTGTTGCTGCTATTGTTGTTATTATTATTATTATTATTATTATTATTATTATTATTATTAGTAGTATTGTTGTTGTTGTTGGTGCTGTTGTTATTATTGTAGTAGTTGTTTTAGTAGTTGTTGTTGTTGTTGTTCTTGTTGTTGGTGTTCTTGTTGTTGGTGTTCTTGTTGTTGGTGTTCTTTTCGCCATCGTTGTCGTTGCTTTTGTATTGTTGATGTTGTCATTTTCGGTTAGCGTCGTCATCTTTGTCTTCGCCGCCATCATTGTCATTATGGTAATCATCGTCATTGTCCTCCTCCTCACCACCATTGCTACATTATTACTGTTACTGTCGGTGGTATAGTATGTCATCATCGTCATTTATTTTTTATTTCATTATTTTCCTACTGGCTGGGAATGAAACTGCGTATGATCACCTTGATAAATCTAAAGAGTTTTACTATCAACTTTGTATTATGCGTGGAAAGTAACATATCGAATTTATAGTAATTTATGCGTAACGAAATCGCCATTTAAGATTTATTTCACTTGAATACTTCTAGGTCCACAATGTAAGCTTCTAAAAGTCTACCATTTTGACAATTTAATCTTCAAGCATTCTGATGTGATTGTGTACCTTTATTATTATTATTATTATTATTATTATTATTATTATTATTATTATTATTATTATTTATCATCGAAATTTGCGTAGCCAAATGGATTGTTCCCTTGTTGGTTAGGTAACTGGAAACTGTTGCGGTCTAACAGATTCCAGTCGAAATTATTTTCAATTTAATCAGCATTTTATAAGTTTCGCTAAGGGTGGTCATCTATGATAGTGATAGGTAGATAAGGATGGGGAAAGGATGAGGGGTGAACGTAGTACAACCACGTTAGTACCAACAAAAAACTTTGCTGTGCAGGAAAAATAGAACATTGCTCTATTTCGCCCTACTTTTTAACCAACTCTTTCAGCAAACAAATTACGCGCAAAGCTGTTCTGACACTACTACTACTACTACTACTACTACTACTACTACTACTACTACTACTACTACTACCGTATGATTCAATGGTATCGATCTTACAAATTGGTATTATGTACAGGTCAGATTTTGTCCGGTTGGGATTATGTCTGGTGGATTTTGGCCAGGTGGGATTTTGTCCTGTGGGATTTTATCCAGGTCAGATTTTGTCCGGTTGGATTATGTCCGGGTGGGATTATGTCCAGGGGATTTTGTCCGGTGGGATTTTGTCAGATTCGAATAAAAAATATACTCTATGAAGCCAATTTACTCTAACTTTTCGCCCAGTCAAATTCAGCTAAGCTACACATTTATATCCAACTTTGAATGGATATTCATGCTGCATGGGATAGAACGTAATTATAAACAGATTCATTTTATTTTGTGTCATCAGTTCGTGATTTCTCTGTATTTTATTTGAAGACACTTTGATATTGGGTGCTCGCTAGATGTGTTACACACGAGGCATCCAAAAGTGAATGAGACAGATTTAGATTTGACGAGCGCCTTTATTAGACTCTGTGTGGGGAAAAGAAAATGGCCGCCGCAAGACAATATAGCGGACGATTATACTTGATACAAATTTCAAACATGAACAATTAATTCGCTTACTAAAACTAATTAATGACCCTTCAGCTTTAAGGTGAAAAATATCGTTTTAAAGGATTTATGGAAACATTCGGGAAAACCCAAGACAGTCACTGACGAAATCGTCCAATCAAAATTCTGAATATCTGTTCTAGAGCCTACCATAATACGATCTTTCTAGCCGAAGTAGCAGTCTAGGAGGAGATGCGTTTTAAATGATTTGTGGAAAATTTGAGGAAAATTCAAGATGGTCACCAAAAAGATTGCCCAATCAAAATTCCCGTTTGATATGTTAAAAACTACCGACAAATGGACGACGGGCGTTAGATGGATGGACGGACGACGGACGGTCGCCATGTTATAATCTTGAAGATCAGCCAAGACCTAAGCTAATAATAGGCTCCTAGAAAAACTTAGAACAAACACGTCGAGAAATACCTAAGTTATGCTCGCATCGCTCATGAACTGGTTAAAAATTGATTTAATGAGTATCTACTAGATGTGACATATGAATTCTCCTTCGATCAATACTCACCATTCTGTTACTTTTGATATACAGCTGGCCTTGACAGCTGGCTCTAGGACTTAGAAAGCTTTACCGACTCCTTGGAACCGGGTACTCGGCTCCCAACTGCCGAGTACCCGTCTACCATAGAGCTCATTCTTGTTTGCATAGCAACAAGAGCTATACATGCTTTTTGCAGTGGAAAGATTGAGAAATAAAAATCTAAGTCTTTGTGTAACTGTGATTGTGATAGCTGGTGACTCTCTTGCAAGGATAATTGGATAATATGGATACCGCCGATGATAACCAGGTCGTATATTTCCTTATTATTCCATAGTTAAAAGACTTAGGTCTCTAAATTTCGTTGTGTCGCATGTTCCAATTTCGGACCCCAAAGAATCTGGGACATGTTAACAACGAGATATGCCGGATGATCGCCTTCTTTAACCCCAACAGGCGATCGGCAGATATGAAAATAGGTGTTTGCTATGGTATTTGTAACACGAATATCGGCTGACGTCGTTCTCCGTAAGATCCGAGCGGGTGACGTCACACCCGTGGTGCTCAGATGTTTATGTGAAGAACATTTTTTCATTAATTCGCGCATCTTGTTCTGGGTGCTGCGTACATAAAATGGTACCAGAAAACTTTGGAATGGTCAAGTTTTGCGTGTTATCACGATCTGTTTGCAATGATCGGTGGTTTCAAAATTCTTGATTAAGATGTGTGGTCTGCGGTTTTACCGTGTGCTACAGCAGTTTATTTACATTTTGTTGTTTCTTCACATATCGCTTTGGCTTTCGTTAGGAGTAAAATTTATATTGATGAGTAAATATACCCCGAATGCTATGCGATATGATTCCTGGTTCCGTTATACATCCTGGAGGATCAATTATGGGTGTATTTAATGCCCGCTTCGTTCTTGTCGTCATAATCAATACGATCTTTGCTGTAACGTTGCGGGGTGTGGTGCGGGAGGGTTACATTTAATTTATGGTCAAATTATTTGAGATTTAATTGTCTGCCTTCCATTCGTGTCTCGTTCTGCTTGCTTATTGTAGGTTTGTGCTTATTTATAGGCCAAACCAGCCCCGCCATCATGTGACGAGTGCCACCAGTTCGTACGGGTCCTATTTAAGGACCATGTCTGCTTTAGATGTACTGCATGTAACCTTGATAGTAGGTGTAATGTGTGTGCAGTGTGGTCCGCGGATATGATGTTGAAGTTCCTTGCCCAGAAGGATTTGGCTGGGTCTGACGCGGGGTCAGGCGGTCCGAGGTTAAATCGTGGAGCGTCCGGTTCGGCCGGTGGGGGCGTTCCACGTCCTCAGCTGGAGGTGGCGGAGATGGCACGCCGGCGTGGTTTGGTCCGGCTATGCAGGGCTTTCTGCATAGCGTTCTGCCCACGCTGGTGTCGTCCCTGCTGCCGAAGGTTGTTGGGCAGTCTCTCCCCATGCTTGGTACGGACCCTGTCCGTGGACAGGGTTCTGGACTGGTCACCGAGGGAGCCATCTCGTATGGCCCCCTGGCAGTCCCGTCGGGCTCCGGCTTGATGGGTTCTGTCTCTCTGCGGCCACCTCCGGGTGGTCCAGTAGCGGTGGCCGGTCCATCAGGCATGGGAGCCGTCCGCCACGGTTTCTTCGTCTAGTGACGAGTCTTCGTGGTCTGAAGACGAGGAGGCCGAGGAGGAGAGGTTGCTGCGGCCTGTGATGCCACGGGTGGAGAAGATGGAGGTCGATTCCGTCCTGGATGGAACCATCCTCCATCTGGTGATGGTTGGTTTGATGCCAGCCGACACGGTGACGGGTGTGCCGGGCCAGGCGTGGTACTCACCTATCTCGCCTGGTCCGGCGGTCAGACATGGGGTGCCATTGGCGCCCGTGTCTGGCCACGGTTCCGCGTCTGCTATGGGTCCGCATGGTTTTCCGTGCGGGCCTACACCATGGACTGGTGTGTTCCATGGGGTGGCGGCGGAACCGTATGGTACCAGAGTTCCTGGCGTGTCAGCCGCGGCTCCTAGCCGGGAGGCCATGGCTGGTAGGTCTGTGAACGCGTCAACGGGTGACGTGTTCACGGGTGTGTCCTCCTCGGAAGTAGACTGGTCAGAGGCTCTGGCTTGGCTAGCCAGGGTTGACCCATCTGTGGTTTCAGCCACGGCCAAGGAGGATGCGCCCTGTCCGTCGGTTGCATCGATTAGGATCGGGATCTTGCCCACAGCCTGGACCGCACCTGCGCGACAGGAACAGCGGTGCCAGTTAGACCTGCCGAGCCAAGACCGAAATGGTTCTCTCTCTCGTTAAGAGAGGGGAGAGCGGACCGCGAGCCGGACAACCCCGTTAGGCGTCGAGGCGTCTAACAACCCCATTAGGCGTCGAGGCGTCTATAGTGGGTGGAAGGCTCATGCGTTTCATCGAGGCTTGGCGAGGTGTGACATCAGACAGTCTGGTCCTGGGATGGTTATCCCAGAGATACATGCCAGAGTGGTGGGACTTTCCGCCACAGAATCTGTCTTTGGCACCTGTCTGGACACCCGTACCAAGGGAACCAGACAAGTTAGAAGCCATTCAAAACGAAGTGTCAGGTTTGCTTCTGAAGGGAGCAATAAAACCAGCAAACCAGAACACTCCAGGCTTCTGTTCGAATATGTTCCTTGTCCCCAAGAGCACGGGGCGATGGAGAGCCATACTCAATCTCAGGCCATTAAATTGGTTTATCCATACGCCTCGGTTCCAGATGGAAACGCCGAGGTCAGTAATGGCAGGGTTGAGGAAGGGAATGTTGTGTGTATTGATCGAACTGAAAGATGCATATTTCCACATTCCAATGAACAGGAGTTGTCACAGGTTTCTGAGATTTGCGTTTCAGAATCAAGTATGGGAGTTTATTGTTCTCCCATTTGGCCTGTCAACAGCTCCAAGGGTTTTCACAAGAGTGGTCCTTGCGGTGACAGTGTTTCTCAGGAAAGAGAACATGGCGCTACACACCTACATAGACGACTGGCTGATCAAAGCAGACTCGGCAGCCAGGTTGGACGTGGATACTGCTCTGACTCTGAAGTTACTTTCATATCTAGGCTGGATAGTCAACAAGGAGAAATCCGAGTTGACACCCACTCAACATTTCGTTTATTTGGGGATGCGATTCGATCTCGAGGAGGGCAGGGTTTACCCATCAGAGCCCAGAGTGGTGTCTCTGTTAGCCATCCTCAAGAGTTTTCGAGTGGGAAACCACATTCAGGCGAAGCGGTTTCTTCAGATGCTGGGCATGATGGTCTCCATGGAGCAGGTGATCCCGTACGCTGCTCTAATGCGAAGACCTATCCAGTTGTATCTGATGTCTCTATGGAAACAGAGAACAGAACCCCTGTCAAAACTGGTACCAGTTTTGGAGCCAATAATGTCGCATCTTGTATGGTGGAAAAAGCGTCAGAATCTCCTAGTAGGGATTTTGCTGCACCTACCCCACCCCCAGCTGTCCGTGTACACGGATGCATCGCTGGCGGGGTGGGGGGGCCTGCCTGGGAGAACACCAGGTCTCGAGCACATGGACTCTCCAGGAGAGCCAGCTGCATATCAATCTGTTGGAAATGATGGTAGTGGAACTGGCGTTGGAAGAGTTTCTTCCAATGGTGAAGGGCAAGTTGATATTGATACGGTCGGACAATTCGACGGTAGTATCATACGTAAGTCGCCAAGGCGGGACCAAGTCACCCACACTATGTATGAAGGTGTGGCACTTGATTCAATGGTGTAGGAATTACTCGGTTGTTTTGAAAGCAGCTCACATTCATGGGCGATTGAACATTCTGGCGGATGCTTTGTCTCGCAGACAGAGAATTCTGCCAACAGAATGGTCCCTCAACCCTCCAGTTCTACGAAGGATCTTCGAGCATTGGGGCAAACCCAACATGGACTTGTTCGCCACAAGGGAAAATGCTCAAATCATGACTTATGTCTCGACGATTCAGATCCAAATGCCGTCGATACAGACGCTCTGGCGATAAGCTGGAGGGGGATGCACGCTTATGCATACCCACCCACCATTCTTCTGCCAAAGGTATTGGTGAAGATCAGGGAGGAACCGTGTCTGGTCCTGCTAATTGCGCCCTATTGGCCCAGCAGGGTGTGGTTCACGGATCTTCTAGATCTGCTGGTGGAAAACCCAGTGCAGTTACCCGAGATTCCGAACATAATCTCCCAGGCCAAGGGACGCTTCCTACACGAGCGTCCCGAAATGCTCAAATTGCGTGGATGTTATCAAACAACGTTCCACGTCGGAAGGCTTTTCTCGACAAGCGGCTGCTAGAAGGAGGTCAACCTTCAAGTCATATAACAACAAGGTTAACAGATTTGCAGACTGGTGTGAAGAAAAGGGTATTGATACCTTTCAATCCACTATTCAGCAAATAGCAGACTTTCTCTGTGAGCTGTTCTTTTCAGGACTAGCTCCCGTCACAATTGCTGGATACAAGTCAGCTTTGGCATCAGTTATCCCTTGTCTAGCCAACAGGGATAGTCCAGAGGTGGCCCAGTTAAATGTGATGGTGAAGGGAATGAGCAATCTCCGACCGAGACAACCGGTAGTCATTCCAGCCTGGAGTCTCTTTAGTGCTTAATGTACTGGCCAAGCACCCTTTCGAACCGTTGCCTTCAGCTAGTCTAAAGCATTTGACTCTAAAGGCGGTCTTTCTATTGGCAGCTTCCTCAGCTAGAAGGCGCAGTGAGATCCATGCGCTTTCGGCAGAGAGGGACCGATTTATTGTCTCCGGAGAGGGTCTGCGTCTTCTGCCAAGAGCAGAGTTTATGTCAAAGAATCAATCTTTGAGATATCCCGGCAAACTGATCATAATACCGAAGTTAACAAGGTTTGATCGTGATGCCAGTGTCTGGTGCCCGGTCCGTGCTTTGACTAAGTACAGGAAATGGACTGACTCGTTACGGTCGAACGATAGATCTGCCATAAGAAGCCTTATGGCGCCGCATCTATGGATACTGTCTCTCGTTGGGTAGTCGAATGCATTCAGACTACTCATGAGATGGCGACTGGGCACCAAGTGCAAGGCGCAAGGGTACACGGTGTTAGAGGAATAGCCGCCTCGACCACCCTTTACAGTTGTGTTCCGTTAGAGGACATCATGGCCATTGCACAATGGCACTGTGAGTCCTCATTCACGGATTACTATATGAGGGATGTGTCAGACTCAGCCAATCCACTTGCTTTAGCTGTTTTGAAACGATAGTTAAGTGACCACACTGCTCTTCTCCCTTTTTTCACTTTGGTAAGAAAAGAATTTAAAAGCAGACATGGTCGAGCGAGAGGATGACAACCAGATTGTGTCACTGATGGCCGGACCAGTGAATGGTTGGAGGCGGTACGTCTGGAGTCCATTTATCATGAGGTAATTCAAGATTGAGAGTTTTTTGTATTGTGTCTAAATATCATGTTCATTCATCTTATATATTCATGCTCATTCCCAGGCTAATACATGTGTATATGCAAAGAGCAGTTAACCCTCTTGGCATATTTGTGTTTTCAGGTGAGATACATGTTCGTGAGTTCTCTCCCTTTTCTTAGGAGAAAAAAGGGGAGGGGGCGGCAGTGATGCAAATGTGATTTGGTTCCGTTAACTTGACGGTCCTTTTTTAGGTCTCCGTTAGTCAAGTTTTAAGTCTAACTCTTTCTCCAAGGGGCAAAAGTAGCATTTATGGCTTGCCCCTTCCCACCAGGTTACTGACCAAATCTGGTCTATATCAGAAGTAACAGAATGGTGAGTATTGATCGAAGGAGAATGAAGGAAATGTAAATTTCCCTTTCTCCGAGATCTAACAATACTCACCATTATGTTACGGACCCAGCCTCCCAGCCCCACAGAGGCAAGCCATGGATTTCCCTTGTTTGGTGGCTATGCAAACAATATGAGCTCTATGGTAGATGGGTACTCGGCAGTTGGGAGCCGAGTACCCGGTTCCAAGGAGTCGGTAAAGCTTTCTAAGTCTATAGTCCTAGAGCCAGCTGTCAATGCCAGCTGTATATCAGAAGTAACGGAATGGTGAGTATTGTTAGATCTCGGAGAAAGGGAAATTTACATTTCCTTCAGTCCTTGCAAAATGTTACAAATTTGAAAGATCGGCCGATTGCCAGACATGCAAGCAGACAAACAGACTGACTGATAGATGTGTACTAGTTGCGGAGTCGCAAGTAAAAATTGTCCGATGAATAAAAATATTGGGAGATGCATGAAAATACTGAGAGATGGATCTGTGAGAAAATTTATCAACATCGGTGGAGACTGGGCTGTTGGGTAGGTGGGTGGGTAGGCAGGCGGGTGGTTCGGAGTAAATGATCTAATTACATTTTAATGTATCGCCGATAAGAAAAAACACATATTGCTATGTCCATACATTCTTTATTCATGCATCCAACCACGTTATGCTGCTGTTGGTGGTGGAGGTGCTGCTGGTGGTGGTGGTAGGGGTGGTGGTGGTGCTGCTGCTGGTGGTGGTAGGGTGGTGGTGCTGCTGGTGGTGGTAGGGTGCTGGTGGTAGTGGTAGGGGTGCTGCTGCTGATGGAGGTGCTGCTGCTGGTGGTGGGAGGGGTGCTGCTGCTGCTTGTGGAGGTGCTGCTGCTGCTGGTAGGGGTGGTGGTGATGCTATTGTTGCTGGTGGTGGGAGGGGTGCTGCTGCTGGTGGTGGAGGTGCTGATGGTGGTGGTAGGGGTGCTGCTGCTGCTGCTGTTGGAGGTGCTGGTAGTGCTGGTGGTGGTAGGGGTGCTGCTACTTCTGCTGCTGGTGGAGTTGCTGCTGATCTGCTCACCAAAGACATTGCCTTAGTGACGTCACGATGATCAGCGCACCAATGCCATTGTCCATGTGACATCACGATGATCAGTTCATCAAAGACAGTCTCTATGTGACGTCAGGATGATCAGCTCACCAAAGACATTGTCTATATGACGTCACGATAATCAGCTCACCAAAGACATTGCCTATGTGACGTCACGATTATCGCCTCAGCAAAGCCATTGCATATGTGATGTCACGATGATCGCCTCAGCAAACCCATTGTCTATGTGACGTCACGATAATCGCCTCAGCAAAGCCATTGCATATGTGGCATCATAATGATCGCCTCAGCAAACACATTGTCTATGTGACGTCACGATGATCTCAGCAAAGACATTGCCTATGTGACGTCACGACGATCGCCTCAGCAAACACATTGTCTATGTGACGTCACGATGATCAGCTCACCAAAGACATTGTTTATGTGACGTCACGATGATCAGCTCACCAAAGACATTACCCATGTGACGTCATGATAATCGCCTCAGCAAACACATCGTCTATGTGACATCACGATGATCAGTGCACCAAAGACATTGTCTATATGACGTCACGATGATAAGCTCACCAAAGACATTGCTTATGTGACGTGACGATGATCCATCCCCTCAGCAAACGCATTGCCTATGTGACGCCAAAGACATTGTCTATCTTATCTTATTGTGCAGAAATTTGGGCACCCTTTTACTTCAAAGGCATCAATGAACATAACTACATGCAATTAGGAGATAATATCACAGTCGAAAAGGTTCTAATTAGCTTCTGTAAATATATACTGGGAGTTTATAGAAAAGCTACTAATGCTGTTGTAAGGGGCGAACTGGGGCAATATACCTTGCTTACCACGTTCCTCACAATATCAGTCAAGAAATAGAGTATGTGACATTGACTCCGAGACAATAGTTCATCAAGCCTGTATGCACTCGTATTCCTCATTAGAAGAACATAACTCCGAGACAATAGTTCATCAAGCCTGTATGCACTCGTATTCCTCATTAGAAGAACATAACTCCGAGACAATAGTTCAGCAAGCCTGTATGCACTCGTATTCCTCATTAGAAGAACATAATTCCGAGACAATAGTTCATCAAGCCTGTATGCCCTCGTATTCCTCATTAGAAGAACATAATTCCGAGACAATAGTTCATCAAGCCTGTATGCACTCGCATTCCTCATTAGAAGAACATAATTCCGAGACAATAGTTCATCAAGCCTGTATGCACTCGCATTCCTCATTAGAAGAACATAACTCCGAGACAATAGTTCATCAAGCCTGTATGCACTCGTATTCCTCATTAGAAGAACATAATTCCGAGACAATAGTTCATCAAGCCTGTATGCACTCGTATTCCTCATTAGAAGAACATAACTCCGATACAATAGTTCATCAAGCCTGTATGCACTCGTATCCCTCAGTAGAAGAACATAACTCCGAGACAATAGTTCATCAAGCCTGTATGCATGCACTCGTATTCCTCTTTAGAAGAACATAACTCCGAGACAATAGTTCATCAAGCCTGTATGCATGCACTCGTATTCCTCTTTAGAAGAACACAACTCCAAGACAATAGTTCATCAAGCCTGTATGCACTCGTATTCCTCATTAGAACACAACTCCGAGACAATAGTTCATCAAGCCTGTATGCACTCGTATTCCTCATTAGAAGAACACAACTCCGAGACAATAGTTCATCAAGCCTGTATGCACTCGTATTCCTTATTAGAACATAATTCCGAGACAATAGTTCACCAAGCCTGTATGCACTCGTATCCCTCATTAGAAGAACATAATTCCGAGACAATAGTTCATCAAGCCTGCATGCCCTCGTATTCCTCATTAGAAAAACATAATTCCGAGACAATAGTTCATCAAGCCTGTATGCACTCGTATGCCTCATTAGAAGAACATAGCTCCGAGACAATAGTTCAGCAATCCGGTATGCACTCGTATCCCTCATTAGAACATAACTCTGAGACAATAGTTCATCAAGCCTGTATGCACTCGTATCCCTCATTAGAAGAACATAACTCCGAGACAATAGTTCATCAAGCCTGTATGGACTCGTATCCCTCAGGTGAAGAACATAACTCCGAGACAATAGTTCATCAAGCCTGTATGCACTCGTATTCCTCATTAGAAGAACATAACTGAGACAATAGTTCAGCAAGCCTGTATGCACTCGTATTCCTCATTAGAAGAACATAAATCCGAGACAATAGTTCATCAAGCATGTATGCACTCGTATTCCTCATTAGAAGAACATAACTCCGAGACAATAGTTCATCAAGTCTGTATGCACTCGTATCCCTCAGTAGAAGAACATAACTCCGAGACAATAGTTCATCAAGCCTCTATGCACTCGTATTCCTCATTAGAAGAACATAACTCCGAGACAATAGTTCAGCAAGCATGTATGCACTCGTATTCCTCATTAGAAGAACATAACTCCGAGACAATAGTTCATCAAGCATGTATGCACTCGTATTCCTCATTAGAAGAAGATAACTGAGATAGCTATTTAAAAATCCATGGACTAGCTTTAGCTTCAAAGAAATTTGGACCAACCAAAGCATCAGAAAGAAAAAGACATATGCTAAATTACGAACTGATGCCATGGAGTCTAGATACAAATCAAGCTGGCTGATCCAAGTAAACAGAGATGCCACAGATTAAACTGGCTGATCCATGTACACAGAGATGTCACAGATTAAACTGGCTGATCCATGTAAACAGAGATGTCACAGATCAAACTAGCTGATCCATATAAACAGAGATGTCACAGATCTAACTGGCTGATCCATTTAAACAGAGATGCCACAAAACAAACTGGCTGATCCATGTAAACAGAGATGTCACAGATCAAACTGGCTGATCCATGTAAACAGAGATGTCACAGATCAAACTGGCTGATCCATATAAACAGAGATGTCACAGATCAAACTGGCTGATCCATGTAAACAGAGATGTCACAAATCGAATTGGTACATCTGACCAGGCTTCTAAACTTAGGTCTTAACAAACATTTAAAAGCAACTTTAGCATGGATAATTATTTACTAACTGACCAAGATTTTTCTAGGCGAAATTTGTTTGCCAAGCTCAGAGTCAGTGCACATGATCTCCAGATAGAAGTGGGGAGACATACAATTCCCAAAACTCCTGTAGAAAAAAGAATGTTCGCTATGCAACATTCAAGCTGTTGAAGATGAGGGACATGTTATTCTAAAATGTCTATTTTACCATAGTAAAAGACAATTGCTATTTAATTACCTTAATGTTTTGTAAATTTTGCTTCCCTCAGTGAGCAGGACAAATTCATAATGTCCTACAATAAGGGTGACACTGAGGTCTACAAACCGGTACTAAAACATGTTGGGTGATGAGGTGACATCGTTATCTTCTGTGCCATAAAATCTCATTGTGATTAAACTGTCATGGGATATAGAAATATGGCGAGTGGTGATGCTGCTTCTTTTAGAGGAGCGGCCATTCAAATAAAATGGCATTAATTAAGGAGTTGCCCCTCCACATGGTAGAACAAGATGGGATTGTGTTTTTATGAAGACTAATATATATATAACGTTGGAAAAGGATGGTTGTGGTGGTTTCTTTTGGTGGTAGACATATTTAATATCCAAATTCGCATGCCTACCCTAAATTCTGCCAAATTTACCTACGAAATTGCCAATATATGATGGATTACAAAACAACCACAATATCAGTTCAATGTTGATAAACTCGCTGTTATTAACCAGCAATATTATTAATACACACATATATTAGGCCATGAATGCAGTTACAGTGTGCTAATTTCCATTTTGGTCATTGGCTGTGCCGTTAACTAACGTATCCCTATATATTACTCATGATAATGTCGTTCTGGTTAAATGAATGGAATAACTTTGAATAATGTAAGTTGTCCACGATATTTCCGATCTGTAGACAGAAAAGGCTTACACCAATCAACACTAAAATAGGGCAAACAACAAAAATAAATGCCATATGCACCTTCTATCGTCACATTGCGATTCAGTCATCATCGTTATCACTAATGCAGTCAGAATCCGTAATTTCATGATGCTGTGCTTGGTGACTATTTGGGCAATCTATGCAAGAGCATATCTCAATGCATGGAAGACCAGCAAGCAAACAGGGGCATTTCATTGGTACACTGCATAGTTTGACATTACAGTAGAGATGAGTGATATCTCTAACTTCAATATGAGCGCATGCCTTCTCGTACATTTTGGGCTGCAAGGTTCCATCACTACCTCTTGTCCAGCCATAATTTACAGGATCATTCAGGTCGGGATTTGCTTATATGACTTTGGCACCATATAGATGTCTGCTACATGGCTCTGAGGACATGTTGTCTGAATGAATCCTCTGTAGCTGGAAGCATCGCGGCTACTTTGTCTGTTGTTGTAGCCAGAACAGTAATCAGTTCATCAAGTGAATTAAAATTATTTTCCCTTTGTCCATATAACAACAAAATAAACGACCGCGCAGTACTGAGAGGGGTGTTTGTTGATGATGATGATGATGATGATGATCCGAATTCAGGCAACATGTGCGTTTGTCGATGCTGAAGAGTGCACTCGTAGTGTCACATCCGGTTAGGGTATGCACTGCTGGTAGAGAACGACATAGATTATCATCCAACTTCTCAACAATGGTGTTGACCGGAATATATCTTTCACATGTGATCATTTTACCAGAGTGGTAAGCTTGAATATATACTTCATTTGTAAGAAAGCCGATGCAATAATAGTAGATCAGAATCGCGAAGACGTCGGTATCATCACATCATACAATAATCCTAGAATGAGTTTTAGCAAGGTCGATGGCATGAAGCACGATTCTTGTATCTGCTTCTTCATGTGTGAAAGACAGATCCTGCATTTCCATAATATTGGAGATCCTAATTAACTTGACAGTTTTGCCATTAGCATTCCCGCCTGTAAGTATGATAGATTGGTTTTCGTGAAGGTGATCTGGTACCTTTAACTCAACAGAATCACATAGAAATGCAGCCAATGCTGCCTTGTTTGCAGAGACTTTCAGAAACAGTCGATGGGTTGGAACATCACGATCACCAGAAACTTGATGACTGATAGTTGTCTCTCCAGCTGCACGTCGCTGACATTCCAACATCTTTATTGAATCCTCATTGTCATATCTGTCAAATACTACCGTGACAATATTAATACCAAGTTCCTCGTTTTGTAGAAGTGTCATGATCTTTCTAAGAATTTGCTCTGATAAATCATCAAATGTCTTAAAGAATTTTTCATTAGGCAATCTGGTACATCTGGGTTGTGTGGTAGTTTATGTACTCCATCATAGACAGATTCCAGCTTTTTTGCCAAGTCAGATTTGGTTGTTTTGCACATAGACACATCATCATTTAAAAGTGCTGGTGGCACAGCAGCAAGCTCGTGTTTGAGGATTGTTCGGAGGTCAATATCAGGTGTTTTTGATACAGACAACAGCCGCTGGAACAAGACCTCAGTGGAGCACAAAAAAAGTTTCTTCTGTTTGTCTGAAGGTAATGGATTGCGCATATCCACAAAGGGTTTTTTATCTTGGACCATGGCACTGGATCCCAGAAGCTTTCTTTACTGTCTTTTAATAAACATTTTCCTGCGAAATTTGTCATTTGTGATTTGCCAGTTTCTTTCAGTGTCGATAGGCTTTCCTCTTGTTCTTTGGTAGCAACATGTCCAGCTACAATGTTGATCAGGGAGCTAGGCACAGTCTGATACTGACTCACTAAAGCACCAATAATCTTTTCCGCGTCATCGACATCTCTAGCCAGTCTTGCCCTGCCTAGCTCATCATGACATTCCAATTTCATGGCCTCTGAATATGCACCTGTTACATGATATGCCTAGTAAGAAGCCATCGAAGTAGAGTTCCCTTCTGTAGTGTAAAGCCGAGTATGCCTCCCTGACCTTTAGCTTCCCGGCTTATTGTCTGTTCCAATGCCTGGTCGGTAGGTACAGAGTTAGATTTATGTTTTGAGTATCTGCGAACAACAAATCCTCCATTAAGCAAATGTATGTGGGAGTTGGGTTGTTCAACTTCCAACTGCCTCATTTCCGATACATAGACAGGTGAATATTTGGCATAGTTGTTCCTCCCTGCAACAATAAAGTATGGCATCGCATCACAGATGGCAGTGAGATGAAGACTATAATCTGCATCACGCTCTAACCTCAGAAGCATATGCATGATATATGCAGAATTCATGAAAGTGTCCCAGAAACCAAATGTTGATGACTGTGATCTACCAGCTGATTTGAACTGTTCCAGTGCTTCTGTCACATGAGAAATAGCTAAGTCATCTGTGATCTCAATACATGAGCGGCTGTCTTTTGTTCTGATGGTGTGTTGCAAGTCCTGTAGCCATTGTTCTGTGTTGATGTCCATCCATGGTAAGCCCTGTTTCTCAGACCATAACTGAGCAGAAGTAATATATAGCTGGGATAAGGCTTCTAATACCAGCTTTATACTTCTGACAGCCCTATTCAACTGCTTACCCTGAAGCATTTGGGTAACTGTGGCATCAGCGTAAATAGCAGTTACTGTGAAAATTTGTGAAAGGTCACCATCTCCAAACAGCTTCCCACTACTTGCAATAAATGCCATTAAAAGCTGCGTGCCACCTAGACGCATTGTCACCTGTTGGGTTGGTGACTCTGGTTTGGTCCAGAGACTTTGTTGTGGCTTACTGTAAATTGCCATGTCTGCAGTGACAAGAATGTGAAATCTGATGGTGATGCATTGATGAAAGGAAGATACTTAATGTTAGCTACTGGTAAACCTTTCACTGAGATCATAGCATTGAAGCCACTCCATTCAGGTGTGTGCTGTGTACTCCTGCCAGCAAACCATGCCAGTTCCCAGATTAAGTCTTTGGATCTGGTCTCCGAAATGATATCTGTCTTTGCATCATCCCAATATGAGACATTTGAAACAGCTGGTGGTTCGGGCCTCATGTGGTTTGTCATATCGACTGAGGGACTGTTCATTATATTCTGTACTATCTAGCGCCTTCTGAACTGTTTGTGGAATCTCGGCATCATCAAATGGAATTTCACATCGTTGGTATAACACAATGGCCATGACATGGGTTGTGGATTTCACATCCAATGTCTCCTCATTTTGATAAAAATTGTCAATGCTAGCATCAACACATGTGTTTGAATCCTCATTGACAACCTTTTGAAGTCTGCGTGGTACATATATATCTCCAGCCTATGAAAGCTGGTCCTTTGCAATTGATGCCACAAACCTCCTCACCTCATCATAAGATACAGAGTTCCCAAGAGAGTGTAGTAAATCAATAAGTTTTTGGTGCCAACATCATGATGAACCTGAATGACAAGTCCCAATGTTAGTGGTGTCCGGATTCTCTGGCAATTAGCTATAAGGTTGTGACATATGGCTAGTACTCTGATATATGATGATTCTGTTTCATTGCTACTGGTGACATTCTGATAGTCAGACTCACTTATGATCCAGAGAATAAAGTCATACAACGCATCTGAAACAAAGCCTCTACAGTGGTCACCATCAAGCTCTGCAGTAGATATGTATACATCTGCTGCATCTTTGATGGAAGACATGCTGTTCCGTAAAATACCAGCAGCCCTGTGCAGTATTACATTCTCATCAGAGTTTAGGTTTGGCTGGCTTTGTTCATTTAGTTTCATCTCCAGCTGTGTTGCCTTTGTAAGTGCATCTCCCACGGTTATTGCACTTGAGCACAGTGGGTTTGAATAACCGGAACGTTCTATGAATAATAATCTATTTTGGATGTGGGCTTTAAGTCTGTGTTTTAGTTTCCAGATTGAGTAATGCTCTGCCTCCGGTTTGGAATACCCATGTCAATCAGAATAGCTATAAACCTGTAGCATTTACTTCTGATTGTTACAACTGGCCGTGTGTGTTTTGAAAGAACAGTATGCTCAATTTCCTTTGCAAGATCTTTGAAGGCCTTGCTATGAATTGAAGACGTGTCTTCCTTCTCCTGTTGCGTAGATTTTGCCTGAATATTCCTATCAGAAATATAATGCGATTAACAGGTTTTATGGTACATTGCGTCAACTGCAAAAAAGGTCTGGATATGATAGCATTCGCATATGACTGACTTCATCATGTCTCTTCACAGCAGATTCAATTACCTTTGATCGAGTTGATTGCCCAGTATCAGTACTGATTGGTATAAGTTTTTCCCTGCACTTATTTGGCAAACGATTTTCAGAAGAACTGCAAATAAAACATCGTTCTCCTATATTAAAGCTACTTGTATCAGCCCGACTCAGTCGATGGGGCTGATATTCACATGATGTTTCACTAGAAACGGAAGGCATTTGATTGGATATAGGGTGAACGAGATTTGACTTGCTGGTATACCTTGCTCTACAAGATTTATGGTATGACACTTTATATTCCTAAATTTAGAATGTCCTCTCTAAGTGAACATGTCTGCAGAAAAATATCATCCTGCCTTAGCTCAGCTGCATCCAAGACAAACTGCAGACCATCTTTTGTCGGGTTCTGTACAGCTGGTCTTCAAGAGCTGCCGTCCAATACATCTGAGCAAAGTATACAGTGGTACTCATCCAGTGTCTGAATCCTTTTTGGGAGTGGTTGTTCATGGATATCCATTACATTAAATTTCTGCAATACATGAAATAATATTGACATGTGGACCCAGACGAGGGTCAGATCCATGGATATTTGATGAAAGTGGGGTGGGGTGTGTTGGTGTGGGTGTGTGGAAAAATGCATGTGTGTGGGTATAATCCTGGGGATTTCCGAAAATCTGCATTCTGCATCAATATTTTGCTTCACACTATATTAACCATTTCTGTCTTACCATATGCCACAAATCCCTTTTATGGTCTGAGAAAGATTCTGTTGAATATTTTGAAACTAATTGGACTGAAAGTTGTTGCTACCTAAGGCAAGCCAAATTAATTTCAAAATATTTAACAGCTTACCTGTACGTCAGATAGGGCGTCACTGATTATGAGTTTCTTGGCTTTCTGTGATGAAAGGGGTGGCACCGTAATAATTATGTGCGTAACAGAATTAGAAAGAAATGCAGCGTTCGTGTTATATAATATGATTTAGATATCTTTTCACATATTTTCTAAACAAAGCGTAATAATTTTAATTGAAATTTCCATAGTATTTGATTCAAATCAAATATACTACGCAGAATTCATGGTGGTGGTTGTGACGACGACGATCGGATGACGACATTGATGATGATGATGATGATGCATACATAAGACAATGGCGATGTTTGACGTGCATATGTCATTAAGTATCCATTGCTCTACCCGTCTTATAAGCCTACCAGCTGGCACCTCTCTCACTGAACTGTTCTTTTTGCAAATGATAAGCGTTACGCTTTGCTACAACGTATCATCATGTCAGGCCATCAGGAATTCTTTGGGTAAGAGGAAAGATGATAAGAGCTACAATTAATTGATCGAATTAGTTTAATTTACCAGCGATGAAGACTCTTACATATGCCTGATTTGAGCGAACGATGCAGATTTATTTAAAATCGTGCGGAGCACTGTTCCATCCGGATCAATAGTGATCTTCATCCCCTCAGGGGCAGGGGCTAGCTGCTTCACTCAGCCGCCGGCTAAGAAATGTAGCTCTAGGACTATATGAGCCGTTTGCGGGCTAGTGAGTCCGACTCGCTGAAGCAGTTTAACAGCACCCTTGACTTTGGAGACATGTGACACCCTATCTACCCATAGGGTTCCCTCCTGGAGGTTAACAGCTTCTGGTCCATCAAATGGACGACACAGCAGGAGCTTTCCACCTGTAACCCCGATCCGGTGACCCACCCTCGTCAGGGAGACACCTTCACCTATGTAGGTAAGGAAGGATGATCCCCGATTGTAGAGCTTTCGAACTGTCCCATCCTTTTTCACAACAGTGGAGAGGGGAGTAACCTCTATGTCAATGAGTGTGGGAGGCCTATATAGGGGCAGCCATGTGTGCCAGTCACCCCATGTCCAGCACGGTACCACACTTCATTCTTCTCAAATATGAACTGCAGGTTTTTTGCCATGGTCAATAGCAGGCCATCACGGGCCATCGGCGGGGCACCGCTCGAATAGGGCTTGACCAGATGAAAGCTGAGGTCGTTATTTGGGGGTTGATGTCTGCCACCTCTGTATCCGAGAGCTCAATCAACGGCTCGAGGATGTACTTCCTCTTCGGGAAATCGTACCAAAACACGATCTTGTGGCCATCTATGTTGCGACCCAGGCACGCCTTCGTCACATCCTTGAGGTCTGTGAGCAGCTCCACCCCATCACCACCAATGGGGTGGAGGGAGAATGCCTTTGAGCTTGCTTCGTACTGTAGGGCGAATGACTTGCCATCGCTCTTTTCTACCTTGGCAGCATCAACTGCGTACACATCTGCTAGGTCAGGAAGACCAGTCGAGTGAGCAAATATGGGTTCCATAGCACGCTATAGGAGGGGTTTAAACGAGACATATAACCATGCCGATTGTCCGACTGCTGCTCTCCGGTGGTGAGAACGTAATCTCGCCCTCTCTAGAGGGGAGACGGGTGGTACAGTACCGTGTAGAATGCGTCCTCTTCGAGGTGCCCCAGCGGGGAACAACATACATACACGCTGATGTGCTACATCAACCTCCGGGCAGTGCACACAGCAGCTCACTGGTAGAAGTCGGCTGGGACGTGATAGAGTATCTCCCAGGTGCCAACAGCAACCTATGGAAAGCTATCAGTCCGAGCCTGTTCACACTTGTAAATCAGCTGTTTGACAGCCCCTCCATTAACATATATGCAAGCACGGATGGGATATCGGACACCCATTTAGAGTTTACACTTATTACTTCTTGACCTGATGACAACATGATATCATACCAGGAATATCTGACCTTTGCCGAGATTATGAAAGAGGGTTGCCCCTTCATGACCCCTGCACAAAACGAACAGATGCTGGCACTGCAACAAGAAGGAGAGCGACTACAGCGGGAGACCCGGTATCAACAGAATGTGAGTATTGCAAGGAGGCGAAGGAACAGTGAAGCTTCCAAATACTGGCAGGACCTCCTGAAGAAGAGTAAGCGGGACGCAGGAGTCTTGACAGACGGCGATGAGCCAGATGTCTTCACATACGACGATGAGCCAGATGTCTTCACAGACGAGGATGATCCAGGCGTATTCTCAGACGAGGATGAGCCAGAGGTCATACAGTGGGAAGAGGAGATGGCGCAGAAGTGTAAGACCAAGAAAGCCATCCAGTGGTGGACCTACTATCTTGGTGATAAGGTGAAGTTCCAGATGTCACGTCTCAGAAAGCTACTGGCACCCGACATAGTGCTGGATGACCAAGGTCTAAGAGACGTCTGTCTCGACACCCGCAAGCTGGTACGGTTCACCGGGGTCTCCAAAATGAACCCTTCTATGACTCATGAGCAGATTCGGCAGGTGATGCCGGTTTAAGAATCCAGATATACGATGGCAAAATCAGTGGCGGAAGCAACCAGAACTATACCCCTCCCTGGCGACTCCAACAGTTAGATACCATGGGGACCACGGTGAGACACTGAACCAGCTTGGCCTGCCCTACAGCCCATATACACACTGCCATCATGCACATGCAAGGGCTGGATGGTTCCACAGCACATCCTTTTTCCAGCTTGTAGTATCGCAGAGCCTTGTTCAGCTCTGAGTCAGGTGAGGCCATGGCAGTCTGCAACTGCTGGAACACATCTGACAGATACTCCCGATCCTTATAGAAACCTTTAGCTCGCAGGAGCTGCTCGACGATACTCACGCGCATGATAAGGTATTCGAGGAAGCAGATCTGCCCCTTACCAAATCCTAGATAGAGCTTCACAGCTGTCAGCTCCTCTGTCAGCTCAGCACCGGAGAGCTGAGCGACCTCATCCAGTGTCTTCTTCTTGTAGTCCTTCAACTCCCTCCAGAAGACCTCATAGTACTTCTCGCATAGTGCGAGCCCGGACATGTTTAAGATGTCAATAGGGAGATGAATATTCCTGAGTACCAACCCGGCCACCTGGCAGATGCAGACTGGGAAGATCGTATTGGCTCTCTCAACAGCGGACGCAGACATTTAACAGCATTGTATACTCAGTGCTTAAACAATGACATCAATGGTACAGATCATGAAGCAACTGCCCGAGAGCCAGGTGAGTTCAGAAGGTGGAGAACCTGCTGTGAACCAAGACACAGAAGTGACTGACCAAAGCAAAACCTCTGGAAGTCCATGTCGACAGTAACGTGGCGGTGAATGTGGGCGTGGTGAAGATAACAGGGGAAAATGAGGTTCGCTACCGTGGCGAGTGGGGTGGCTTGCACTGTCTCGGAATAACTCGCCCCATCCAAAAGATCACCCTCAGTTGTGCCTCCTACACTGTTGCCGCCAAGATCATGGGTGAACGTGTTACACTAATGGAGGCCGCGGTTCTAGGGCTAGCAACGAGTGCAATGGCTGAGATCATCGTCGCCTACGTTTAACCCATCTAAACAGTGAGAGATGGATCACGAGACCCCTGCAGCATATGAGGCATGGTGTGCCGGAGGGCAGTGTGTAGCCCATAGTCGAGCACGCAGACTGAGGATCACCATTGCCCGGGAATGGTGGACCGCCCACAAGGCATGCCCCTGCAGAAAGGGCCAGTACCCTGATCACTGCTACCTATTCCCTTGGCCGACTGCGTGGTCCTCCTATGCCCAACTATTTCACTGGTGGTATGGCTAGTAGGTTTAAGCCATGTATATAGCACTATGACTCTGTCACTCACAGACCTAGAAAGCAAAGAGATAGGCGATCTTGCTCACTTGGGCGAGGCATGTCTCGGTTCAGAGGACACTGTTTCCCCTATCTCCTTCCTAGAAGGGAGATCCGCGGGAGATCCGAGGTACCATCCCAGCCCGAGATCTCATCGGGAACACTGATACGGTAGGACAATCGGCCATTAACAAGGCCAAGACTGTATACAAGGGGATGGGCATCAAAGACAGGGCAATGATGCTCCGTATGCTCGGAGTTGATGAGGCTGGTGCCATCAAGGTTATGCCTGAGTCCTATTCACACGCCCTGGTTAAGGATCTCCTGAAACCACGGATCTCATTCCAACAGGATGGAGAGAATCTCAGGGTAGGCATATCACTGTCGAGGGCAAAACAGGTGCTAACACCAGCCTCCAGCTACCAGAGTTGAAGAAGTCAGGGTTCTTTGGTTTGCCGTTTAAGACCACAGGATAATCATGGCTTGCCGTGCATGTATCATACAGATACTGGATGTGCTAGACACTGTGGGTGCTGACACAGGCCCTCTACGCTATCTTCTCAGCTGCTGCTGGGATTTCATGCTTGATGCCTCCTTCGTATCCGCCGGAGGTGCAGGATTCCCCGCTCTGCAGGCGAAAGAGCTGGTGCAGGAAGTACTGCTGTTTAGTCTCCCAGATATAGATGAGGCTACCGCCGACCAAGTGCTAACCATCCTCCGCACGCATATCTACCATTCAACAGTAGGCCGACTGATGCTGGCCCGGTGGTGCTGATCATTGCCCCATCAGGACACGGGAAAAACATCTTGCTGTGGGCTC
>JAVVLW010004833.1:0-37244 GCA_034401795.1 Chaetoderma sp. LZ-2023a
AAATATGGCCCTTCAGTTGGCTGTTAAATTATTCTATTTTCAGCTATTTAATTTCATTTTTTTTATTCATTCAGTATTTTATCCAGCCCTGTTTTCAGAACTGAACGGCTAAAAAATTTAGGGAACAAAAAATAAAATTAAATAGCTAAAAAAAAATAATTTAACAACTAACTGATGGTCCATATTTTGCCTCTGGAAATGCATGAGATGCCATCGGCGAGCATCTAGATTTTTTAATGTGTGGGCCTCCCCTCCCCCCTTTTGGTTTGCCTTTCGTTTTCACCCAACTCCACAAATATCCTTTGCCACTCCCACACACCCCCCCCCCCCGGCTCTGACAGGGCATAATCCGGCACCGCCTATGATAGAGCAAACTACTAATTCCCAGTTGAATCCGTGCGAAGAGTGCGGAAACGGATATTTTTCGTATTTCATAAGTTGAAATAAACCAGAAATGTGAACCATGAAGCTCAAATTTATGACTTTGCAATGAACTACAAATGACTTCAAACATCAAAAAAACCAAATATAGGTCTTATCACCAAGAGGCCCAAGGGCCTGTAACGCTAACGTGGACCATTAAGATTTGAACCATTTGCATTTAAATACAGGTAGACATGATGGATAATTCTCGAAAAAATCCAAGATGGCTATCGGTTCCATTGTGCGGAGCCGATGGATCCAGTGTTTTCTCCAAATTGTGGAGTTGCTGTCCTCCGCGTCTGACTTGAGGACCGTTCTGAAACGCATGTCATTTCTGGAGTGATCCCTTTTTGTTGAAATGTCCTAGATACTGGTGTGTCGTATCTCTCGCTTCTGCCCAGGTTGGTGATAGAACGTAGATGTTCTTGGACGCGTATTTTGAACAGAGGGCTTGCAGAAGGAGACTATTGCTGTTATAGTCCTGTAAGCGGGTGCAGGTCCTTCGGACTCGCATAAATTGGCCATATGGGCTGGCGTCTTTGCAGGAGGGGTGGGGTGATTCATAGTGCAGGTACCCATGCGTGTCAGTGGGTTTACTATAGAGGTTGAAGATGATGTTTCTGCCCACAGTCTTGATCACTAACGCATCTAGGAACGAGGCTTGCTTGTCAGAACATTCCATGGTGAATTTGATGGTGTCATGGGAGTAGTTCATATGTGTTACGAATGTGGTTAGGGCAGTTTTGCCATGGTCCAAGATCATAAAAATATTGTCTATGTATCTGACATAGAGAGATGGCTTTAGAGGTGCGCTGTCTAGAAGTTTCGTTTCCAGATCTGCCATAAGATGCATGCGAAGGAGCAGGCTGTTTTGCTGCACTTGGAGGAAATGTTCACCATTTAACTCAAAGTTATTGCATTCGAGGACCCATTTAAAAGCTTTAAGAGACCTCTAATGATGAATGTGCCTCGGAGGCCCTCCTGGTTTGGTTTGTTGGTGTAAAGTGAGGTTACATCCATTGTCACCAGTAGGGAATGTTTCTCGGTTGACCCATGAGCTTCAACTTTGTTTATGAAGTCTATGGTGTCCTTGACATATGCTCTTATCTTAGTAATGTGGACTTTAATATGCTCATCTACAAAATTGCAGTTCTATAGGGCAGGGCTGCCAACACCGCTGATAATGGGTCTGCCTGGTGTGAGGCCTTCTTTGTTGGGAGAAGGTAAAACCTGGCAGTGGTGGGTGGGTTAGGGACCAGCCTGGTGGCGGTTAGCTGGTCTATCTCCTGGTCTCTTACCAATTGGTCTAAATTCATCTCTACTAGTTTTTTGTGTTGATCTGTTAGATCACTGGGCACCTTTTGATAGAAACGTGCCTCTGCTAATTGACGGTGCGCTTCTGCTAGATAGTCTATCCTATCCTGGATAACAATAGCCTGGCCTTTGTCTGCTCTTTTTATGGTGATTAAATTGTTATCTTTAAGATTGGTAAGCGCTAATTCCTCCTCGTGCTTAAGGTTATTTATTGGCAACCTATGGTGCACATGCTTACTGAACTCGTATGTCACTGCTTTGAAAAATGTTTCAAAAGGCGCATCCATTGTGGTGGAGGCATTAAGGTTTTTTTAGGGCAAACTTCCTGATTATGACGTCTTGGAAGCTTGGGAGTGCTGGTGGTTGCGTGTTTGGGTATAGAAGTGGATGAGGCGCGTTCTTCTGGGAAAAAAAGCATTCAGATGAGCATATAGATTGCCCATGTTTGGTTCAATGACCACATGGCTGAAATCTAGACCTTTGTCTAGAACGTCAATTGTATGACGGTTTAGGGGGTATATTGGATAAATTAAAGACAAACAGAGAAGAATACAGTTTAGCACCTGTATTGAACTCATCTTTAGTTAAGCTATTATTATTATAGTTCGTAGATGAAGCACAGTGAAACAGTATTGAGCAATATAGAAAAATGAGATAGATTGTTCTCTTTGAGATATATTTGCGGGAAGTGCTTTGGCGATGTAGTCACCTACACTTGCTATCCCTCAGCTTGGTCACCATCTGCAAGAATCCTTCTATTGCTGCTCTACTGTGTGCGTCTAATAGTGGTACTGGTTGGCAGTTACTGTTGTTGTTGCGCCTCTGTGGCCTTGGTGCCATGTTTCTTCTGTCCCTCTGGCAGTATGCTGGTGTGCATGTGTTGGTGCGTTGGTGGTTCTGCGGATTGTTTTGGTGGTATCTCGGACGTCTTTTCTTCAGACTTGATGACTGTTGCGTGCGGTCATGCCTGACCTACATGGTGGCTATGGCCAGTGCTGCCTCTTTAGCAGTGTCTTCACTGGTAGCCTTCTCGAATGCTGCCTTCAGGCCCTTGTTGCCCCATATTGGCCATGCAACTTATTGGCGGTGTGCCTGGCCAGTATGTTAGTGAGAGTTGTTTCAAAACTCATGAAGGTGGTATCCCATTCTGCCTTGAGGTCTGTCTTTTGCATCTATTGTGAATGCTACCTTTGCTCGTAGCATTTCTGGCGGTGTCTTCTCCTTTAGAGCCGACTTGACACTTTCCATTTGGAACTCCAAGCGAGTCTCTCTACAGGCTGCGTTTCGCCATAGTCTGTAGGCAACCAGGTGTGCATCAGGAATCTGTGGTTTTTAATATTTCAAACCACTGTGGCTGGCGGTGTTAGCGGTTGGAATGGCCGGTGCATATAGATCATCTGTGCGACATCTCTTGGCGGTGTGCTCTCGTGCCAGTGGAGCAGGATCTACTGTTGAGGAGTTGGCAGTGTTAAGAACATCAGTTGTATCACTTCTGCATAGTGGTGTTGCTAAGGACCATGTTTGACAGTGCTAGTAATAGGTCTGCCTCCACTGAGTCCAGCTTTAGAGCTGAAATGGAGGGTAGCACTACCACCTCCTTTTCTGGACCTGGAAAATTTGCGGGTGTAGAACTCATTGTGACTGAAAGATTACTAACGACGTAGTCAGGCCACAATGAGAACAAGCGTCAGACTTATAGAAGTCAGTAAAAGTCGTTAGTAATCCCTCAATTAAAATTCTCGTTTGATATGTTGAAGCGTACCACCATAGGATCATTCCACCCAAGTTACATTGAAATTGGCCCACTAATTAAGGGGTAGCGTTTTAAATGGTTCTGGACAGTTTTCAAAAAATCCAAATGGGCACCAAAAAATTGACCAACCAAAATTCTGACTAGAAGTTCTAGAACCCACCACTGTAGAATCCTTCCAGGCCAATTTGGATAAAATCCACCAAGCGGTTATGGAGAAGATGCATTTTGAGGTAAATCTTTCATAAGAATTATGATAGTTACCAAAAAAATTGACACATTAAAATTCTGAATACATGTTCTAGTGCCTACCATGATAGGTTCTATCTAGCCAAAGGGTTGAAATCTTTCAACGGGTTAATGATGAGTCACATTAAACGAAATCAAGGATTTCTTTTTTCACGAGAGAGTTGATACTTACCTCCCTAATACTTTTGATATTGCTAAATATCGGCTTTCACTCAATAAACACTCAGATTAAAACAGTTAAGTGCCCCTACTGGGCAGGGAGTCAGAGTGTAGTCTGGCGGATGCCAGCCCCACCACTGCGCATGCGCAGACTAGCACTTCCTCTGACTAATTTATTGGCTGATACACATGCAACTATTAAGAGCCTGAAGACCGAGCCTCTGTGGGGTGGAGGCCGGGTCCGTATCTAGGGAGGTAAGTATCAACTCTCTCGTGAAAAAAGAAATCCTTGATTTCGTTTATTTCACATCAAGAGTATACTTACCTCCCTAATACTTTTGATATTGCCAGAATTCGACAGTGAATTCGGCGGGAGGGAGGTGAGGTCAAAAGACCAGCTCATCCCTATACGCTTTTCTGCGTTTAAGGCACTTAAACTTCTGAAACTGTATGAAAAAACAGTCAGGATTTGACTAACCCTCGGATAACACCACCGATGTATGAGAGATGACCGAATGTCATATGCGCTCCCGCCCCCCCGCCCTCCTTCCTGGGAGGAAGAGTCGAATGACCTCAATGTCCTATACGCTCTCTACGTACAAGTGCCATGTACTACAGGACAGAGACGAAAAAGCTCAATTTTCGTATACTCTCAACAATGAACCACATAAATACACAAAACCATCATCATATTAATAACGGGTAACGTGACAAGACAATCAACAATGGACAACCCATGCACAAGACTGACCTTGTTGAAATGGCTGCTGACATCATCTTCCCATTGGTGAAGAACGATGCAGTCCCAAAAAAGTGGTTGTTTCCATAAATTAATTGTGAAATATATAAGCAATGAGGAAATCTCATCAAAAATATAAGCCTAGTTATTTCTTCAAAATCGACAAGGCGAGAGGATTAGAGGTGTCACGGAGATAATGGTCTGTAAAACTTGACTCACAGTGCCACTGAGCCACCGACATAATATCATCCACAGGGACCCCATTAAATAGGGCGGTGGATGTCACTACGCCGCGGACACTGTGAGCCTTGGCCACGTCAACCTGCTTCCCGGTGGCGGATTTATGACAAAACTGAATGCATTCTACAATCCACCTGGAAATGGTGTCCTTAGAAGCCCTGCCATGGGGTTCAATATATGACAACCATAACGCCGACTGGTCGGTGCGCCACTCCGATGTACGTTGTTTGTACCGGAGAAGCGCCCGGACGGGACACCATGCTTTAGAATTAGGATCATATCTAGTTAAAGCAGGCAAAACAATAGGTTGACCTGGATATTTCAACGACTGATTCTTAGCCAAGAAATTAATCCTAGGTAGCAGCTTAAGGCCTTCCCCTGAAACCACAAAACGGTCATCCTCGGCTGATAAGGCATGAATTTCACTTCTACGCCTAGCTGAGGCCGCAGCAATTAAAAACACAGTCTTCAGTGTTAATAGTTTCATAGAAATGGAACTAAGTGGTTCAAAAGGCTTATCACCTAGTACTTGAAGCACTAGCGATAAACTCCAAGACGGAATCACAGGGGGATTCCTTGGTCTTAGATTGCCCATGCCTTTAATTAATACATTTAATGTATTTACTTCATCACTTCCCCTCTTAGCCAAGCAAGGAATAACAGACATTAAAGCTGACTTATAACCAGCAATAGAGTTAGGCTTGAGGCTATAGGCATCATACAGGTGACAGAGGAAATCAGCTACTACCTGAATAGATGAATCCATTGGATCAATACATCTTTTTGAGCACCATTCTGCAAATCTGTTGATTTTATAATTATATGCTCTGGAGGTTGACCCCCTCCTGGCTTTGGACATAAACATGGCTGCTTGCTCAGAAAAGCCCTCCTTAATTCTAGATTCCTTGACAACATCCACGCAGTCAATCTGAACATTGACGGATTGTTGTGAAGGGCCTTGCCCTGGAAGATAATGTCGTCTATCAGAGGCAGAGGAACCGGATTGCAGTCCAGAAGGTCCAGCAGATCCGTATACCATGATCGGCTTGGCCAATCCGGGGCCATCAGAAGCACTTGGCATTCCTCCTGTCTGATTTTCTGAAGAATTTTTGGAATCAGGATTGCTGGAGGGAATGCGTATGCATACATTCTCCCCCAGCTGATAGCTAACGCATCTGTTGCGAAAGCGCTTGGATCCGGTATCGGAGAGACGTACGTCGTCATCTTCGCATTCTTCTTCGTTGCGAACAAATCGATGTTGGGTTTCCCCCAATGGTCGAACAGACGATCCGCCACACATTGATTTAGTTGCCATTCCGTGGGTAAAACACTCATCCTTCGGCTCAATGAGTCTGCTAGCAGATTTAACCTTCCCGGAATATGAACTGCTTTCAAGGTAATCTGGTGATCCAGGCACCAACAAAGCAGTCTCCATGTCATCATACAGAGACTGGGCGACTTCGTTCCGCCCTGGCGGTTTATGTAAGTCACAACTGTTGAGTTGTCTGAACGAATAAGAACAATCTTGCCCTGAACTTTCTGTAAGAAATGTTCCAGGCCCAGGACTACTGCTCTTAGCTCCAGTAGATTTATATGTTCCTTTGACTGTTCCAGATTCCAAAGCCCTGATATCGTGGATTCTTCCAGGCAAGCTCCCCAGCCCTCCATCGATGCATCTGTATACACAGTCACCTGAGGGTGGGGAGGGGTTAGCATAACCCCCACCAAGAGATTCTCAGTGTCCAACCACCATTGCAGGTGATGAATCAGAGGCGCCAACACTGACACGTTCGAGTCCAGCGAACCTGTACTCTGGGTCCATTGTGTCATGAGAAATAACTGGATCGGCCGCCTGCGTAAGGCGGCCTGAGGAATGACTGGTTCCAATGAAACCATCAACCCCAGCATTCTCAAGTAAACCTGTGCCAGGACATGACGACTGTCGCACATTGACTGAATCAATGAGATGAGTTTCTGAACTCTCTCCTGAGTAGGAAAAACATATCCTGTCTCTAGATCGAAGAACATCCCCAGGTAAACATACTTCTGGGATGGAGTCAGCTCTGATTTTGGGAAATTGATCATCCAGCCCAAGTCTGTGAGTCTTCAAAACAATCACCAGACTGGCCGATAAACTTTCCTGGGTGTGCGCTTTCAACAGCCAGTCGTCTATGTACGTGTGGACTGCTATGCTTCTCCTGCGGAGGTATGCGGTGATCGCAAGAACCACACGGGTGAAAACCCGAGGAGCCGTGGAAATTCCGAAGGGTAACACCCTGAATTCCCACTGTCTGCCCTGGAATGCAAATCTCAGGAAGCGACGGAAACTCCTGTGTATGGGGATGTGGAAATAAGCGTCCTTCAAATCTATCGACGCTGTCCACATTCCCCTCGCTAACCCCGCCAACACCGAGCGCACAGTCTCCATCTTGAAACTGGGCGTCTCTATGAACTTGTTCAATGGCTTGAGGTTGAGAATTGGTCTCCACCCTCCAGTGTGTTTTGTTACTAAGAACAGGGTTGAATAGAAGCCCGGACACCTTTGTGCCGGCTGAATAGCTCCTTTTTGAATGAGGGAATTTATTTCCTCCTCGATACACAACCTTTGCTCTGGATCTCTCGGATTTGGAGTCCAGATCGGCACTAGAGACAGTCGCAATGGCGGGCCTGTCATCCAATCAGGATGATACCCGACTGAAAGCCATCGCAAGACTAAACGGTCCTGAGTTAACCGTTCCCACTCTTGCATGTGGTCGGCTAGCCGGCCTACCACCGGTCCACCTAGGGATAGAGGTGGACATAAGGAGTGCAAGAGCGGCACTGTCTCCTTTGCCAGAAACACCGGAGCGGTTCTCACCGCGGTAACCGTCCCATCAGGAACGATTACCACGCCCAGATCCTCGCGCGCCACGACCAGCACCGCGCGCACCTCGGTGCGCGGGCGGCTGCCTGGCTGACTGCGCCTGAGGAGCCTGCGCCCCCCTCGCTGCTGGCCGAATCGCACGCGGCCGAGGCCGACGCTGCGATGGTGGTTGGCCTCTGACCTGGCCAGCACCACCTCGAGCCTGCAGGGGATGATACGCAGGGGGTGCGGCGCGAACATTAGCACGACGAAGCACCTCAAACTGCTCGCGCAGCGCCCTCTGGTTATTTACCAGAGTAACCGTCTCCTGGAGGTGTCGACATCCCTCACCTCCAAAGAGACCAGGACCTGTCATAGGCGTACGCAGTAGCCTATTGTACAGGTCCTGGGACGGGCACAGATTGTCCAAGGCAAATGTGCGCCTTGCCCGGACACTCCTGGTCACCGCCCGAGTCATACAGTCCAGCGCCAGGTTGATACCATCCTGGATGGCTCGCTGGACTGTGACCGGACTTGGCTGGCGAGACGCAGATGCTGTTACTACCCCTTGTAACAGCTGGGAGACGTGGGACAGAGCGGCAATCGAAGCCCTCCCACTCTCCTCCGCATCACGCAACGCGGTATTTGCTGAACGCAACGCGTTCGAACACAAAACTCCCGTGTCAGAACGGGAGCCTGGCCGCGCATCCTCACCCAAAGCCGCGCGGTCATCCACGCTCGGCTTAGGTACCACACCGTACCGCTGGTAATCCAGGGGCACGATGCGGCAACGCCTGGCCACCTCGCGCGGGGGCCTTCGCGAGACGTCCACTCGACTTAATGGACGTCTCCGCCGCCTCGAACATGTCAACGACATGCGCTGCCAGCGGCAGAGAAGGCATAGCGTTAGCAGTAGGCTTACCAGCTAACCACGGCCTGTGGTCACGCTGGCTAGCCGACTGCTCCACGGGCAGATCTGGCCTAACACTCACCAACCACTGGCAAGCGTCAGACCAATCCTCCTCCGTGGCTAGCTGCGAGCGCTCTACAAGACGGGGGCCTTCATCTTCCCCCTGAGCGCAATCAACAGAGCTTGACGGCGGATACGCTGATACCCCTGGCAAGCCAGGGAGAGCATGCGGGCCTGACAACACCAGCATGCTAATCTCACTGGCTTGACCAGGAGCAGGCGACGTGGTAGAGCGCGGGGCACATACCGCCCCACCACGGCCCCGGCCAGCACCAGCGACACTCTCGGCAAGCCGAGGTATGCGGTAACGCTGGCCCTCAGCGCCCACGGCCACAGTCTGAACCGTGGATTCTACCCCTGCGTGAGTAGAACCGTGGAATAAGTCGCCTGTATTCCCCGCGAGGGGTGCACAGACGTCATAATCCATGGCCACGTCCTCAGACGGCGACCCCAACAGGTAATCCTCATCCTCCTGGCCAGACAGATTAGACTCCGGGTCAGCAGAGAGCTAACCCGGACTGGCCAGGGAAGGTGCCATAGGAGGTACTGGCACCCACGGCGTGTGGATACCCCTGGACTGATAAGCAGCCCGCGGGTTCCAGCGACAACCGTCCACGGCCCCTCGGCGCGGCACTAAGCCTGCTGCCAGGGTCGTGGAATGCCCCCTCTAATGGGGCCACCTCTGAATCTTCGAACAACGGAAGCGTACTAAGGAAAGGTGATTCAGAGGTGGGGATTACCTGCTCCGAAGCAGATGATGAGGACAGCAAAGGATTTGGTCCAGGAAGCATGCCACGAAGCAACTCTGGAACCAAATCCTTTATTGTCCTCCTCATCTCTCCCAACATCTCAGTCCGGAAGGCCTCCATGTCCACCGCGGACGAGGCCTTCCTCTTACCCTTCTTACTCACACCCTCTCTTTTCTGCTTCTTCTTCTCCTCCTCCACCACCTTGTCCTTCGCCTGCAAGCACAAGAATTCGGACATTAGCTCGCCCCCCCCCCCCCCAGTGCTTACATATCTCGCAATTAAGCAAGGGACCACAGGGGCTACACTGATAACAGAGATGAGGCACAAACTTGTCCTTCAAAAATTGTCCACAGGACGCACAACCAGGTCTCTGAAAAAGGGCAAAGGACGAGGAGTATGAGCAATCTAGTTAAGCTCAGAAACTCAACCAACTCAAGAGAGGGGAAATGATCATAAAGATCAATATTCATCAGAAAACCAGCTTTGGACAAACTTTAATTGTTAATAAAGAGCAAGGCTGATTATGACGTCATTAATCCTATGACGGGAAAATATTGATCCCCAACAAACATCCAAGTGCAAGGACGAATTGTATCTCTAACCAGAACATGTGCAGAATGGACATTTCGACTACACAACCATCAGATATATACTGATAACAATGGCAAATACTGTTAATTATCTCCCTTTCCTCTCTAAATAATTAACATCACCTCATATCAATAATTAGATACCTGACACTTTGTATAGACAAACCATCCAACGTGATGAACTGGAGCACTCCACCAACTGAACGCCTCTTAACTCTCTCCACCGCTAGGGGAAGGAATTGGATCAAGAGGGCAAAGTGAGAAGACCTTTATACTAGGCCTCCGACTCACTGGACATAAAATTTTTGGTTAGATAACCTAACAGTATTAGTAGGAAATGGAACCATGGTGGAGAGAAACAAACCCTCTGCTGATGTGATGTCCATTACATATCGTCACACAGACCTGTGGACATAAACACAAAGAGAGATTAGTATTATATAGCACCTAGTTGAAATAAACCAACTAAACAAGGCGCTTATCACGGTAAACGCGAGTACCGGAAACACATTACACCGGGTAAAAAACTCGCTAATTTTACTAGAAGTCACCTGATTTAAAGGTCCTGGGCCCTCCTGTGGCGGTCATCCTTTCTGCCATCTATATCAGGGTTTATCACTTCCAAAATTCACACAAAAAGACTATGAATTGAGTTAGAAAAGCTCTAGCACAAAAACATGTGTAGACTCTCTGCCAATAAATTAGCAAAGAGGAAGTGCTAGTCTGCGCATGCGCAGTGGTGGGGCTGGCATCCGCCAGACTACACTCTGACTCCCTGCCCAGTAGGGGCACCTAACTGTTTTAATCTGAGTGTTTATTGAGTGAAAGCCGATATTTAGCAATATCAAAAGTATTAGGGAGGTAAGTATACTCTTGATGTGAAATTTGACAATTTCCGGTCAATTTTCCATAAAATCTAAGGTCTTCACCAAAAACTTGACCAATTAATATTCTGTATAAAACTTCTGAAGTATAGCCCCATAAGATCACTCCAGCCAAAGTAATTTGAAATCTGCCAAGCGGTTAATGAGGAGTAGCGTATTGACAATTTCCAGTACATTTTTCATAAAATCAAAGATTTTCACAAATAAATTGACCAATCAAAATTCTGTATACATGTTCTGAAACCAAAATCATTAGGGTCGTTCCAGCCAAATTAGGTTGAAATCTGACAAGCGGTTAATGAGGAGTGGTGTTTCGACAATTTTCGGTACATTTTTCATAAAATGTAAGATTTTAACCCAAACAATTGATCAATCAAAATTCTGTACACTAATTCTGAAGCCTACACCCATAAGGTCCTTCCACCCAAATTAGGTTGTAATCCGCCAAGCAGTTAATGAGGAGTAGCGTTTTAAAATAAAGTTTAACGGATGGATGACGGATGACAGGCGGTCGCCATGCATATCAGTGACCTTGACCTTTTGACCAAAACATCATTGTGCGATGCCGTGTCATTATAAGGAGGCAGGTGTCCAAGTTTGGATCCAGTATGATTAACCAAACTTGAGATATAAACAGTAAAGTCGAGCAAAACGGAAAAGGTTTTTGCCAAGGTCACAGTGATTTTGACCTTTGGATGTCAACGTAATTGCGTGATGTCAGGTTCATTATAAGGAGGCATGTAACCAATCCTGAGATATAAACAGAAAAGTTGAGCTAAACGAAAAATGGTAATGTTGAAAAAAACAAGGTTTTTACCAAGGTCACAGTGACCTTGACCATTGACCCCAAGGTCATCGTGAGATGCTGTATCATTATAAGGAAGCATGTGCCCAAGTTTGGGTCCAGTATGATTAACAAAACCTGAGATATAAACAGAAACGTTGAGCTAAACGCAAATTGGCCGTCACCACCACCGCCGGACGACGTGCATGGTATTGCAATAGCTCGTTTTACTTCGTAAAGTCAAGCTAAAGATTGACGCAAACTCCTGAAACTCGAACTTGCTCTGTAATTTCTTATAACAAAGCAACATACCAATTCTTAGTTTAATATCTTGAAAGACTGAAAAAGTGCGGAAAATTATATTTTTCGTATTTCATAAGTCGAAAGGGGGCATAACTCCATCAAAAACTGATGCAAACGCCTGAAACTTGAACTTGCTCTGTAACTTATCATAACAAAGCTTACTATCTTGAAAGACTGCGAAAAAAGTGTGGGAAACCAACTGCGACAGACAGACACATGGTGTGCAAACCTATAGTTCCACACACACACTATCCCCGGTTTTACCAGTAGGAGACTAATAAGAGAACTATTACATCTGTATTATTTTATTATTTATGATTACTAGAATGTGAGATTAACAATATGTCATAAAACAATGAGAAAGAACAAAGTAATGGCCAAATAACAACCTACAAAAAAATTAGATTAGAAATTTGTATTTAAATAATATATTTGTGATATATCATAAATTAAAACATCTTTTTACATATAAAATTATAGATTGTACCATTACATAATATAATGTAATTAAAAATCTTAAAGCTATCATAACTAACTAATTAGACAGAAAAATCTCAGGACCAGACGCTGACCTTAGTGTGTACGGTAAGGGTGCTTAGAGCGCCCTTATTGTAGTATAAAGCACACAAGATCATAACACTGATGTGTTCATTTCTCTGGCAATCAGTAGTTTACGTTCCCATTTCTAATGCCCACAGGTAACAGCATGCATGTGCTGGATGACCTACTTATCTTTGGAAATATATTTCATATTAGACCAGGATTATGTATACCAGATAGGCCTAACTACTTTTCATACATTGTTAGCTAAAATATTGAAAGCCCACTGATTCGTCAGAGAACAATTTGATAAAGTTGTTGCTACCTTAGTCAGCAACAACTGTCAATCAAATTTGCTCGAAATAAGCTCAGCGTGTGTTACTACTGACTATTTTAGTAACAATTTGATTGAATGCTATTGCAGCAACAACGTTCAGTCAGATAATTATCATCTCATTAGTTCGTGATACCTCTATTGTTAGCAAGATTATTTCAGAAACAATTTTATGGAAAGTTGTTGCTATTATAGGCTGTCATAATTTTCAGTCAACTTGTTCTAAAAATAGTTAGCCTAGCATATTGCAAACAATCGATTCAACAAACACAATCAACTACTATTTATTACTGGCTAGTTGGGTATATAGGGGTAATTTTGATGTCACAACTTGACGCAAGCTTGCAGAGTGGCTATTAGTGGCTGAATTCTGAGATTTTTCTTAGTCTAATTTAGTGATCTTATCGGCTTACGATAGCTTTAATGTACTCTGGGATTATTGTCAAACCGTTCAGCCTGACTCAAGTGAATCAAGTTTAAAACTTCCATACGGATAAACTGAATATTCTGAAGCTGTTGAATATTTTGAATTATTAACCCTTTCACCAATGAATTCCCTATATCTCATTTTCAAGGCAGCTATACAGGAAAACTGTTGAATATTTAGAAATTAATTTGACTAGAAGACATTGCTGGCAGCAATGGCTTCCAGTCAAATTAATTTCAAAATATTCAACAAAATTAGTTTTATATCGTAAAAATATACTTTTTTGGAATTGTCAGTCAAAGGGTTAATGATTCAGGAAGATTTCATTGAAATGCAAAGAGAAATTTTGGAATAATACAGCCAGTTAACCCTTACCACTGTCACTATTCTATCCGTTACCATGTCAATAGCAAAGAATCTGGTGTACTTTTCGACAGCACAATTTCCCACAAAATTGTTGAAAACGGTACACAGGTTCATCTTTCAATTTTATTTGAAAATTTAAAAATCTGACATCAGGGTGGTAATGGTTAAAGGCCTTTGCCAAAGACACTCTATCAGTAACAAAATCTTTGACCTGCAATTTTGTTGGTTTTAGAAACAAGTGGTCAAAAGTTGAACACAAAAAGATATAAAGCATCATACATGCATAACAGTTGAAACTTAATGGACCGCATCCCACGTGTCGAGCCCTTTACGCTCTCTGCATATCACACATCATGTGTGGCAGGATTTCTTACAATAGTATACCCGCTTGACAAATCAAATTTCTATTGAAAACTCTATCATTAGAGTTAGACTCTATGTCCAAAGCATGTAAACGTGTGGAAAAAACTTTAAATTCATTTTAATTTTGCTGCAAACTGAATGCAATGATCATATATAACAAATCTGTAAAGTTTCATTTGGGTCGGATAAGCCCTTGATAAATTAAAAGCCCATTAAAAAACTTTAACAATCTTCTATTTCTGGTGTTAAGCAGGATATAAATAACATAAACATAAACTAAGGCCAAACCCAGTAAAAGTAAGGAAGAAATTTAAAAATCTTATTTATTGTCATGTAGACTAAATGCACTGATGGTATAAAAAATAACTGTAAAGTTTAATTGGGATTGGATAAGTTCTTGATTGATTAAATGCCAACTGAAAATCAATAACATTCTTCTAATTCTTGGCTTAAGCAATATATATATATATATATCTCACACAAATATATTCTATGCCCAAACCCCCAAAAAGTTTAGAATCAATTTGAAAATCACAATCATCATGATAGCAGCTATGGGCTCAACAAAAACCAAAAAGCGATCCGAGAGCCTTTCCTCTCACCTGACGGAAACATACGCTTTGGAGCTGTATTTAATACAGCAGAGAGCTGTATTTAATACAGCAGAGATATCAATGCAGAAAATAACTGCTTACATGCATTCTCGAAAAACAGGATCAATAAGATAGTATGAAGGTCATTGGTGGCTTATTATCACAGTTCCGTGTCTCTGAAGATAAAAGTCAATCCTCTAGATATGATGAAACATGCCGAGCCATAGATTAGTTATTACATAGTAATAAATTGTCATTGGGTATTCATTGTTCCAGAAATTAGATCTGCTCTTTCAGTATGGTGGCTCATGGTGAGAGATTAGGCTACCTTCAAGCTGAATGTCAAACCTTAAGACTTTATATATAATCGATATTCTTCAGAAATTAGGTCACACTAACTTAGTTCTTATATGGGTTAGTAGTTAACGGCTTGAAATAAGAACCATTTGTATTAGAATTCTGTGACATAAGCAGCTGTCAATCAAGTGTCAATGCACAGTTTGAACGTGTCAGGATACAGCAGATGTGTGTGATCGTTTATGCTTCAGAATTTCTGTGGGTGTGAATCTGTGTTGCCTGTCACACTCTGGACAGAAGTATAACTTACTCAGGGGATTAATTGCACCCTCTGTATTTTCATCATCAATTTCATCGCCTTTATTATCTGTAATAAATAACAAAAAACGGTTTTGAATTGTAACAACATTTATTCTATTTCCGCAAACTAGCTGTCTGTACATTAACCATCACCACACTCATGTCAATATTCTATCTTTTACCACGTCAATATTCTATCTTTTACCATGTCAATATGCTATCTTTTACTATGTCAATATTCTATCTTTTACTGCGTCAATATTCTATCTTTTACTATGTCAATATTCTATCTTTTACTATGTCAATATTCTATCTTTTACTGTGTCAATATTCTATCTTTTACTGCGTCAATATTCTATCTTTTACTATGGCAATATTCTATCTTTTACTATGTCAATATTCTATCTTTTACTGCGTCAATATTCTATCTTTTATTATGTCAATATTCTATCTTTAACTATGTCAACATTCTATCTTTTACCATGTCAATATTCTATCCTTAACTATGTCAATATTCCATCTTTAACTATGTCAATATTCCATCTTTAACTATGTCAATGTTCTATCCTTTACTGTATCAATATTCTATCTTTTACTATGTCAATATTCTATTTCTACTGTGTCAATATTCTATCTTTTACTGCGTCAATATTCTATCTTTTACTGCATCAATATTCTATCTTTTACTGTGTAAATATTCTATCTTTAATTATGTCAATATTCTATCTTTTACTATGTTAATATTCTATCTTTTACTATGTCAATATTCTATCTTTTACCATGTCAATATTCCATCTTTAACTATGTCAATATTCTATCTTTTACTGTGGCAATATTCTATCTTTTACTATGTCAATATTCTATCTTTTACTATGGCAATAATTTATCTTTTACTATGTCAATATTCTATCTTTTACTATGTCAATATTTTATCTTTTACTATGTCAATATTCCATCTTTTACTATGTCAATATTCTATCTTTTACTATGTCAATATTCTATCTTTTACTGTATCAATATTCTATCTTTTACTATGTCAATATTCTATCTTTTACTATGGCAATATTCTATCTTTTACTGTGTCAATATTCTACCTTTTACTATGGCAATATTCAATCTTTTACCATGTCAATATTATATCTTTAACTATGTAAATATTCTATTTTCTACTGTATCAATATTTTATCTTTTACTGTGTCAATATTCTATCTTTTACTGTGTCAATATTCTATCTTTAACTATGTCAATATTCTATCTTTTACTATGTCAATATTTTATCTTTTACTATGTCAATATTCTATCTTTAACTGTGTCAATATTCTATCTTCTAATGTGTCAATATTCTATCTTCTACTCTGTCAATATTCTATCTTTTACTATGGCAATATTCTATCTTTTACTATGTCAATATTTTATCTTTTACTATGTCAATATTCTATCTTTTACTGTGTCAATATTCTATCTTTAACTATGTCAATATTCTATCTTCTACTGTGTCAATATTCTATCTTTTACTATGTCAATATTCTATCTTTTACTATGTCAATATTCTATCTTTTACTATGTCAATATTCTATCTTTTACTGTGTCAATATTCTATCTTTAACTGTGTCAATATTCTATCTTTTACTGCGTCAATATTCTATCATTTACTGCGTCAATATTCTATCTTTTACTATGCCAATATTTTATCTTTTCCTATGTCAATATTCTATCTTTAACCATGTCAAGATTCTATTTTCTACTGTGTCAATATTCTATCTTTTACTGTGTCAATATTCTATCTTTCACTATGTCAATATTCTATCTTTAACTATGTCAATATTCTATTTTCTACTGTGTCAATACTCTATCTTTTACTGCATCAAAATTCTATCTTTTACTCTGTCAATATTCTATCTTTTACTATGCCAATATTTTATCCTTTACTATGTCAATATTCTATCTTTTACTATGCCAATATTCCATCTTTTACTGCGTCAATATTCTATCTTTTACTGTGTCAATATTCTATCTTTTACTAAGTCAATATTCTATCTTTTACTATGTCAATATTCTATCTTTTACTATGTCAATATTCTATTTCTACTGTGTCAATATTCTATCTTTTACTGCGTCAATATTCTATCTTTTACTGCATCAATATTCTATCTTTTACTGTGTAAATATTCTATCTTTAATTATGTCAATATTCTATCTTTTACTATGTTAATATTCTATCTTTTACTATGTCAATATTCTATCTTTTACCATGTCAATATTCCATCTTTAACTATGTCAATATTCTATCTTTTACTGTGGCAATATTCTATCTTTTACTATGTCAATATTCTATCTTTTACTATGGCAATAATTTATCTTTTACTATGTCAATATTCTATCTTTTACTATGTCAATATTTTATCTTTTACTATGTCAATATTCCATCTTTTACTATGTCAATATTCTATCTTTTACTATGTCAATATTCTATCTTTTACTGTATCAATATTCTATCTTTTACTATGTCAATATTCTATCTTTTACTATGGCAATATTCTATCTTTTACTGTGTCAATATTCTACCTTTTACTATGGCAATATTCAATCTTTTACCATGTCAATATTATATCTTTAACTATGTAAATATTCTATTTTCTACTGTATCAATATTTTATCTTTTACTGTGTCAATATTCTATCTTTTACTGTGTCAATATTCTATCTTTAACTATGTCAATATTCTATCTTTTACTATGTCAATATTTTATCTTTTACTATGTCAATATTCTATCTTTAACTGTGTCAATATTCTATCTTCTAATGTGTCAATATTCTATCTTCTACTCTGTCAATATTCTATCTTTTACTATGGCAATATTCTATCTTTTACTATGTCAATATTTTATCTTTTACTATGTCAATATTCTATCTTTTACTGTGTCAATATTCTATCTTTAACTATGTCAATATTCTATCTTCTACTGTGTCAATATTCTATCTTTTACTATGTCAATATTCTATCTTTTACTATGTCAATATTCTATCTTTTACTATGTCAATATTCTATCTTTTACTGTGTCAATATTCTATCTTTAACTGTGTCAATATTCTATCTTTTACTGCGTCAATATTCTATCATTTACTGCGTCAATATTCTATCTTTTACTATGCCAATATTTTATCTTTTCCTATGTCAATATTCTATCTTTAACCATGTCAAGATTCTATTTTCTACTGTGTCAATATTCTATCTTTTACTGTGTCAATATTCTATCTTTCACTATGTCAATATTCTATCTTTAACTATGTCAATATTCTATTTTCTACTGTGTCAATACTCTATCTTTTACTGCATCAAAATTCTATCTTTTACTCTGTCAATATTCTATCTTTTACTATGCCAATATTTTATCCTTTACTATGTCAATATTCTATCTTTTACTATGCCAATATTTTATCCTTTACTATGTCAATATTCTATCTTTTACTATGTCAATATTCTATCTTTTACTATGTCAATATTCTATCTTTTACCATGTCAATATTCTATCTTTTACTATGTCAATATTATATCTTTTACCATGTCAATATTCTATCTTTAACTATGTCAATATTCCATCTTTAACTATGTCAATATTCCATCTTTAACTATGTCAATATTCTATCCTTTACTGTATCAATATTCTATCTTTTACTATGTCAATATTCTATCTTCTACTGCGTCAATATTCTATCTTTTACTGCGTCAGTATTCTATCTTTTACTGCATCAATATTCTATCTTTTACTATGTAAATATTCTATCTTTTACTATGTCAATATTCTATCTTTAACTATGTCAATATTCTATCTTTTACTATATCAATATTCTATCTTTAACTATGTCAATATTCTACCTTTAACTATGTCAATATTCTACCTTTTACTGTGTCAATATTATATCGTTTACTGTGTCAATATTCTATCTTTAACTATGTCAATATTCTATCTTTTACTATGTCAATAATCTATCTTTTACTGCATCAAGATTCTATCTTTTACTGCGTCAAAATTCTATCTTTTACTATGTCAATATTCTATCTTTTACTATGCCAATATTTTATCCTTTACTATGTAAATATTATATCTTTTACTGTGTCAATATTCCATCTTTAACTATGTCAATATTCTATCTTTTACCATGGCAATATTCTATCTTTAACTATGTCAATATTCCATCTTTAACTATGTCAATATTCCATCCTTTACTGTATTAATATTCTATCTTTTACTATGTCAATATTCTATCTTCTACTGTGTCAATATTCTATCTTTTACTGCGTCAATATTCTATCTTTTACTGCATCAATATTCTAACTTTTACTGTGTCAATATTCTATCTTTAACTATGTCAATATTCTATCTTTTACTATGTCAATATTCTATCTTTTACTGCATCAAAATTCTATCTTTTACCATGTCAATATTCTATCTTTTACTATGTCAATATTCTATCTTTTACTGCGTCAATATTCTATCTTTTACTATGTCAATATTCTATCTTTATCTATGTCAACATTCTATCTTTTACCATGTTAATATTCTATCTTTAACTATGTCAATATTCCATCTTTAACTATGTCAATATTCCATCTTTAACTATGTCAATATTCTATCCTTTACTGCGTCAATATTCTTTCTTTTACTGCATCAATATTCTATTTTTTACTGTGTAAATATTCTATCTTTAATTAGGTCAATATTCTATCTTTTACTATGTCAATATTCTATCTTTTACTATGTCAATATTCTATCCTTTACTGCGTCAATATTCTTTCTTTTACTGCATCAATATTCTATCTTTTACTGTGTAAATATTCTATCTTTTACTATGTCAATATTCTATCTTCTACTCTGTCAATATTCTATCTTTTCCTATGTCAATATTCTATCTTCTACTGTGTCAATATTCTATCTTTTACTATGTCAATATTCTATCTTTTACTATGTCAATATTTTATCTTTTACTATGTCAATATTCTATCTTTAACTATGTCAATATTCTATCTTCTACTGTGTCAATATTCTATCTTTTACTGCGTCAATATTCTATCTTTTACTGTGTCAATATTCTATCTTTAACTATGTCAATATTCTATCTTTTACTATGTCAATATTCTATCTTTTACCGTGTCAATATTCTATCTTTAACTATGTCAATATTTCATCTTTAACTATGTCAATATTACATCTTTAACTATGTCAATAGTCTATCTTTTACTGTATCAATATTGTATCTTCTACTGTGTCAATATTCTATCTCTTACTGTGGCAATATTCTATCTTTTACTATGTCAATATTTTTTTTTTACTATGTCAATATTCTATCTTTAACTATGTCAATATTCCATCTTTTACTGCGTCAATATTCTATCTTTTACTGTGTCAATATTCTATCTTTTACTAAGTCAATATTCTATCTTTTACTATGTCAATATTCTATTTCTACTGTGTCAATATTCTATCTTTTACTGCGTCAATATTCTATGTTTTACTGCATCAATATTCTATCTTTTACTGTGTAAATATTCTATCTTTAATTATGTCAATATTCTATCTTCTACTGTGTCAATATTCTATCTCTTACTGTGGCAATATTCTATCTTTTACTATGTCAATATTTTTTTTTTACTATGTCAATATTCTATCTTTTACTATGTCAATATTCTATTTCTACTGTGTCAATATTCTATCTTTTACTGCGTCAATATTCTATCTTTTACTGCATCAATATTCTATCTTTTACTGTGTAAATATTCTATCTTTAATTATGTCAATATTCTATCTTTTACTATGTTAATATTCTATCTTTTACTATGTCAATATTCTATCTTTTACCATGTCAATATTCCATCTTTAACTATGTCAATATTCTATCTTTTACTGTGGCAATATTCTATCTTTTACTATGTCAATATTCTATCTTTTACTATGTCAATATTTTATCTTTTACTATGTCAATATTCTATCTTTTACTATGTCAATATTTTATCTTTTACTATGTCAATATTCCATCTTTTACTATGTCAATATTCTATCTTTTACTATGTCAATATTCTATCTTTTACTGTATCAATATTCTATCTTTTACTATGTCAATATTCTATCTTTTACTATGGCAATATTCTATCTTTTACTATGCCAATATTTTATCCTTTACTATGTCAATATTATATCTTTTACCATGTCAATATTTTATCTTTGACTGTGTCAATATTCCATCTTTAACTATGTCAATACTCTATCTTTTACTATGTCAATATTCTATCTTTTACCATGTCAATATTCTATCTTTAACTATGTCAATATTCCATCTTTAACTATGTCAATATTCCATCTTTAACTATGTCAATATTCTATCCTTTACTGTATCAATATTCTATCTTTTACTATGTCAATATTCTATCTTCTACTGCGTCAATATTCTATCTTTTACTGCGTCAGTATTCTATCTTTTACTGCATCAATATTCTATCTTTTACTATGTAAATATTCTATCTTTTACTATGTCAATATTCTATCTTTAACTATGTCAATATTCTATCTTTTACTATATCAATATTCTATCTTTAACTATGTCAATATTCTACCTTTAACTATGTCAATATTCTACCTTTTACTGTGTCAATATTCTATCGTTTACTGTGTCAATATTCTATCTTTAACTATGTCAATATTCTATCTTTTACTATGTCAATAATCTATCTTTTACTGCATCAAGATTCTATCTTTTACTGCGTCAAAATTCTATCTTTTACTATGTCAATATTCTATCTTTTACTATGCCAATATTTTATCCTTTACTATGTAAATATTATATCTTTTACTGTGTCAATATTCCATCTTTAACTATGTCAATATTCTATCTTTTACCATGGCAATATTCTATCTTTAACTATGTCAATATTCTATCTTTAACTATGTCAATATTCTATTTTCTACTGTGTCAATACTCTATCTTTTACTGCATCAAAATTCTATCTTTTACTCTGTCAATATTCTATCTTTTACTGCGTCAATATTCTATCTTTTACTATGTCAATATTCTATCTTTTACTATGCCAATATTTTATCCTTTACTATGTCAATATTATATCTTTTACTATGTCAATATTTTATCTTTGACTGTGTCAATATTCCATCTTTAACTATGTCAATACTCTATCTTTTACTATGTCAATATTCTATCTTTTACCATGTCAATATTCTATCTTTAACTATGTCAATATTCCATCTTTAACTATGTCAATATTCCATCTTTAACTATGTCAATATTCTATCCTTTACTGTATCAATATTCTATCTTTTACTATGTCAATATTCTATCTTCTACTGCGTCAATATTCTATCTTTTACTGCGTCAGTATTCTATCTTTTACTGCATCAATATTCTATCTTTTACTATGTAAATATTCTATCTTTTACTATGTCAATATTCTATCTTTAACTATGTCAATATTCCATCTTTAACTATGTCAATATTCTATCCTTTACTGTATCAATATTCTATCTTTTACTATTTCAATATTCCATCTTTTACTATGTCAATATTCTATCTTTAACTATGTCAATATTCTATCTTTTACTATATCAATATTCTATCTTTAACTATGTCAATATTCTACCTTTAACTATGTCAATATTCTACCTTTTACTGTGTCAATATTCTATCGTTTACTGTGTCAATATTCTATCTTTAACTATGTCAATATTCTATCTTTTACTATGTCAATAATCTATCTTTTACTGCATCAAGATTCTATCTTTTACTGCGTCAAAATTCTATCTTTTACTATGTCAATATTCTATCTTTTACTATGCCAATATTTTATCCTTTACTATGTAAATATTATATCTTTTACTGTGTCAATATTCCATCTTTAACTATGTCAATATTCTATCTTTTACCATGGCAATATTCTATCTTTAACTATGTCAATATTCCATCTTTAACTATGTCAATATTCCATCCTTTACTGTATTAATATTCTATCTTTTACTATGTCAATATTCTATCTTCTACTGTGTCAATATTCTATCTTTTACTGCGTCAATATTCTATCTTTTACTACATCAATATTCTAACTTTTACTGTGTCAATATTCTATCTTTAACTATGTCAATATTCTATCTTTTACTATGTCAATATTCTATCTTTTACTGCATCAAAATTCTATCTTTTACCATGTCAATATTCTATCTTTTACTATGTCAATATTCTATCTTTTACTGCGTCAATATTCTATCTTTTACTATGTCAATATTCTATCTTTATCTATGTCAACATTCTATCTTTTACCATGTTAATATTCTATCTTTAACTATGTCAATATTCCATCTTTAACTATGTCAATATTCCATCTTTAACTATGTCAATATTCTATCCTTTACTGCGTCAATATTCTTTCTTTTACTGCATCAATATTCTATTTTTTACTGTGTAAATATTCTATCTTTAATTAGGTCAATATTCTATCTTTTACTATGTCAATATTCTATCTTTTACTATGTCAATATTCTATCCTTTATTGCGTCAATATTCTTTCTTTTACTGCATCAATATTCTATCTTTTACTGTGTAAATATTCTATCTTTTACTATGTCAATATTCTATCTTCTACTCTGTCAATATTCTATCTTTTCCTATGTCAATATTCTATCTTCTACTGTGTCAATATTCTATCTTTTACTATGTCAATATTCTATCTTTTACTATATCAATATTTTATCTTTTACTATATCAATATTTTATCTTTTACTATGTCAATATTCTATTTTTTACTGTGTAAATATTCTATCTTTAATTAGGTCAATATTCTATCTTTTACTATGTCAATATTCTATCTTTTACTATGTCAATATTCTATCTTTTACTGTGTAAATATTCTATCTTTTACTATGTCAATATTCTATCTTCTACTCTGTCAATATTCTATCTTTTCCTATGTCAATATTCTATCTTCTACTGTGTCAATATTCTATCTTTTACTATGTCAATATTCTATCTTTTACTATATCAATATTTTATCTTTTACTATGTCAATATTCTATCTTTAACTATGTCAATATTCTATCTTCTACTGTGTCAATATTCTATCTTTTACTGCGTCAATATTCTATCTTTTACTGTGTCAATATTCTATCTTTAACTATGTCAATATTCTATCTTTTACTATGTCAATATTCTATCTTTTACCGTGTCAATATTCTATCTTTAACTATGTCAATATTTCATCTTTAACTATGTCAATATTACATCTTTAACTATGTCACTAGTCTATCTTTTACTGTATCAATATTGTATCTTCTACTGTGTCAATATTCTATCTCTTACTGTGGCAATATTCTATCTTTTACTATGTCAATATTTTTTTTTTACTATATCAATATTCTATCTTTAACTATGTCAATATTCCATCTTTTACTGCGTCAATATTCTATCTTTTACTATGTCAATATTCTATTTCTACTGTGTCAATATTCTATCTTTTACTGCGTCAATATTCTATCTTTTACTGCATCAATATTCTATCCTTTACTGTGTAAATATTCTATCTTTAATTATGTCAATATTCTATCTTCTACTGTGTCAATATTCTATCTCTTACTGTGGCAATATTCTATCTTTTACTATGTCAATATTTTTTTTTTACTATGTCAATATTCTATCTTTAACTATGTCAATATTCCATCTTTTACTGCGTCAATATTCTATCTTTTACTGTGTCAATATTCTATCTTTTACTAAGTCAATATTCTATCTTTTACTATGTCAATATTCTATCTTTTACTATGTCAATATTCTATTTCTACTGTGTCAATATTCTATCTTTTACTGTGTAAATATTCTATCTTTAATTATGTCAATATTCTATCTTTTACTATGTTAATATTCTATCTTTTACTATGTCAATATTCTATCTTTTACCATGTCAATATTCCATCTTTAACTATGTCAATATTCTATCTTTTACTGTGGCAATATTCTATCTTTTACTATGTCAATATTCTATCTTTTACTATGTCAATATTTTATCTTTTACTATGTCAATATTCTATCTTTTACTATGTCAATATTTTATCTTTTACTATGTCAATATTCCATCTTTTACTATGTCAATATTCTATCTTTTACTATGTCAATATTCTATCTTTTACTGTATCAATACTCTATCTTTTACTATGTCAATATTCTATCTTTTACTATGTCAATATTCCATCTTTAACTATGTCAATATTCCATCTTTAACTATGTCAATATTCTATCCTTTACTGTATCAATATTCTATCTTTTACTATGTCAATATTCTATCTTCTACTGCGTCAATATTCTATCTTTTACTGCGTCAGTATTCTATCTTTTACTGCATCAATATTCTATCTTTTACTATGTAAATATTCTATCTTTAACTATGTCAATATTCTATCTTTTACTATATCAATATTCTATCTTTAACTATGTCAATATTCTACCTTTAACTATGTCAATATTCTACCTTTTACTGTGTCAATATTCTATCGTTTACTGTGTCAATATTCTATCTTTAACTATGTCAATATTCTATCTTTTACTATGTCAATAATCTATCTTTTACTGCATCAAGATTCTATATTTTACTGCGTCAAAATTCTATCTTTTACTATGTCAATATTCTATCTTTTACTATGCCAATATTTTATCCTTTACTATGTAAATATTATATCTTTTACTGTGTCAATATTCCATCTTTAACTATGTCAATATTCTATCTTTTACCATGGCAATATTCTATCTTTAACTATGTCAATATTCCATCTTTAACTATGTCAATATTCCATCCTTTACTGTATTAATATTCTATCTTTTACTATGTCAATATTCTATCTTCTACTGTGTCAATATTCTATCTTTTACTGCGTCAATATTCTATCTTTTACTGCATCAATATTCTAACTTTTACTGTGTCAATATTCTATCTTTAACTATGTCAATATTCTATCTTTTACTATGTCAATATTCTATCTTTTACTGCATCACAATTCTATCTTTTACCATGTCAATATTCTATCTTTTACTATGTCAATATTCTATCTTTTACTGCGTCAATATTCTATCTTTTACTATGTCAATATTCTATCTTTATCTATGTCAACATTCTATCTTTTACCATGTTAATATTCTATCTTTAACTATGTCAATATTTCATCTTTAACTATGTCAATATTCCATCTTTAACTATGTCAATATTCTATCCTTTACTGCGTCAATATTCTTTCTTTTACTGCATCAATATTCTATTTTTTACTGTGTAAATATTCTATCTTTAATTAGGTCAATATTCTATCTTTTACTATGTCAATATTCTATCTTTTACTATGTCAATATTCTATCCTTTACTGCGTCAATATTCTTTCTTTAACTATGTCAATATTCCATCTTTTACTGCGTCAATATTCTATCTTTTACTGTGTCAATATTCTATCTTTTACTAAGTCAATATTCTATCTTTTACTATGTCAATATTCTATCTTTTACTATGTCAATATTCTATTTCTACTGTGTCAATATTCTATCTTTTACTGTGTAAATATTCTATCTTTAATTATGTCAATATTCTATCTTTTACTATGTTAATATTCTATCTTTTACTATGTCAATATTCTATCTTTTACCATGTCAATATTCCATCTTTAACTATGTCAATATTCTATCTTTTACTGTGGCAATATTCTATCTTTTACTATGTCAATATTCTATCTTTTACTATGTCAATATTTTATCTTTTACTATGTCAATATTCTATCTTTTACTATGTCAATATTTTATCTTTTACTATGTCAATATTCCATCTTTTACTATGTCAATATTCTATCTTTTACTATGTCAATATTCTATCTTTTACTGTATCAATATTCTATCTTTTACTATGTCAATATTCTATCTTTTACTATGGCAATATTCTATCTTTTACTATGCCAATATTTTATCCTTTACTATGTCAATATTATATCTTTTACTATGTCAATATTTTATCTTTGACTGTGTCAATATTCCATCTTTAACTATGTCAATACTCTATCTTTTACTATGTCAATATTCTATCTTTTACCATGTCAATATTCTATCTTTAACTATGTCAATATTCCATCTTTAACTATGTCAATATTCCATCTTTAACTATGTCAATATTCTATCCTTTACTGTATCAATATTCTATCTTTTACTATGTCAATATTCTATCTTCTACTGCGTCAATATTCTATCTTTTACTGCGTCAGTATTCTATCTTTTACTGCATCAATATTCTATCTTTTACTATGTAAATATTCTATCTTTTACTATGTCACTATTCTATCTTTAACTATGTCAATATTCTATCTTTTACTATATCAATATTCTATCTTTAACTATGTCAATATTCTACCTTTAACTATGTCAATATTCTACCTTTTACTGTGTCAATATTCTATCGTTTACTGTGTCAATATTCTATCTTTAACTATGTCAATATTCTATCTTTTACTATGTCAATAATCTATCTTTTACTGCATCAAGATTCTATCTTTTACTGCGTCAAAATTCTATCTTTTACTATGTCAATATTCTATCTTTTACTATGCCAATATTTTATCCTTTACTATGTAATTATTATATCTTTTACTGTGTCAATATTCCATCTTTAACTATGTCAATATTCTATCTTTTACCATGGCAATATTCTATCTTTAACTATGTCAATATTCCATCTTTAACTATGTCAATATTCCATCCTTTACTGTATTAATATTCTATCTTTTACTATGTCAATATTCTATCTTCTACTGTGTCAATATTCTATCTTTTACTGCGTCAATATTCTATCTTTTACTACATCAATATTCTAACTTTTACTGTGTCAATATTCTATCTTTAACTATGTCAATATTCTATCTTTTACTATGTCAATATTCTATCTTTTACTGCATCAAAATTCTATCTTTAACTATGTCAATATTCTATCTTTTACCATGGCAATATTCTATCTTTAACTATGTCAATATTCCATCTTTAACTATGTCAATATTCCATCCTTTACTGTATTAATATTCTATCTTTTACTATGTCAATATTCTATCTTCTACTGTGTCAATATTCTATCTTTTACTGTGTAAATATTCTATCTTTAATTATGTCAATATTCTATCTTTTACTATGTTAATATTCTATCTTTTACTATGTCAATATTCTATCTTTTACCATGTCAATATTCCATCTTTAACTATGTCAATATTCTATCTTTTACTGTGGCAATATTCTATCTTTTACTATGTCAATATTCTATCTTTTACTATGTCAATATTTTATCTTTTACTATGTCAATATTCTATCTTTTACTATGTCAATATTTTATCTTTTACTATGTCAATATTCCATCTTTTACTATGTCAATATTCTATCTTTTACTATGTCAATATTCTATCTTTTACTGTATCAATACTCTATCTTTTACTATGTCAATATTCTATCTTTTACTATGTCAATATTCCATCTTTAACTATGTCAATATTCCATCTTTAACTATGTCAATATTCTATCCTTTACTGTATCAATATTCTATCTTTTACTATGTCAATATTCTATCTTCTACTGCGTCAATATTCTATCTTTTACTGCGTCAGTATTCTATCTTTTACTGCATCAATATTCTATCTTTTACTATGTAAATATTCTATCTTTTACTATGTCAATATTCTATCTTTAACTATGTCAATATTCTATCTTTTACTATATCAATATTCTATCTTTAACTATGTCAATATTCTACCTTTAACTATGTCAATATTCTACCTTTTACTGTGTCAATATTCTATCGTTTACTGTGTCAATATTCTATCTTTAACTATGTCAATATTCTATCTTTTACTATGTCAATAATCTATCTTTTACTGCATCAAGATTCTATATTTTACTGCGTCAAAATTCTATCTTTTACTATGTCAATATTCTATCTTTTACTATGCCAATATTTTATCCTTTACTATGTAAATATTATATCTTTTACTGTGTCAATATTCCATCTTTAACTATGTCAATATTCTATCTTTTACCATGGCAATATTCTATCTTTAACTATGTCAATATTCCATCTTTAACTATGTCAATATTCCATCCTTTACTGTATTAATATTCTATCTTTTACTATGTCAATATTCTATCTTCTACTGTGTCAATATTCTATCTTTTACTGCGTCAATATTCTATCTTTTACTGCATCAATATTCTAACTTTTACTGTGTCAATATTCTATCTTTAACTATGTCAATATTCTATCTTTTACTATGTCAATATTCTATCTTTTACTGCATCACAATTCTATCTTTTACCATGTCAATATTCTATCTTTTACTATGTCAATATTCTATCTTTTACTGCGTCAATATTCTATCTTTTACTATGTCAATATTCTATCTTTATCTATGTCAACATTCTATCTTTTACCATGTTAATATTCTATCTTTAACTATGTCAATATTCCATCTTTAACTATGTCAATATTCCATCTTTAACTATGTCAATATTCTATCCTTTACTGCGTCAATATTCTTTCTTTTACTGCATCAATATTCTATTTTTTACTGTGTAAATATTCTATCTTTAATTAGGTCAATATTCTATCTTTTACTATGTCAATATTCTATCTTTTACTATGTCAATATTCTATCCTTTACTGCGTCAATATTCTTTCTTTAACTATGTCAATATTCCATCTTTTACTGCGTCAATATTCTATCTTTTACTGTGTCAATATTCTATCTTTTACTAAGTCAATATTCTATCTTTTACTATGTCAATATTCTATCTTTTACTATGTCAATATTCTATTTCTACTGTGTCAATATTCTATCTTTTACTGTGTAAATATTCTATCTTTAATTATGTCAATATTCTATCTTTTACTATGTTAATATTCTATCTTTTACTATGTCAATATTCTATCTTTTACCATGTCAATATTCCATCTTTAACTATGTCAATATTCTATCTTTTACTGTGGCAATATTCTATCTTTTACTATGTCAATATTCTATCTTTTACTATGTCAATATTTTATCTTTTACTATGTCAATATTCTATCTTTTACTATGTCAATATTTTATCTTTTACTATGTCAATATTCCATCTTTTACTATGTCAATATTCTATCTTTTACTATGTCAATATTCTATCTTTTACTGCATCACAATTCTATCTTTTACCATGTCAATATTCTATCTTTTACTATGTCAATATTCTATCTTTTACTGCGTCAATATTCTATCTTTTACTATGTCAATATTCTATCTTTATCTATGTCAACATTCTATCTTTTACCATGTTAATATTCTATCTTTAACTATGTCAATATTCCATCTTTAACTATGTCAATATTCCATCTTTAACTATGTCAATATTCTATCCTTTACTGCGTCAATATTCTTTCTTTTACTGCATCAATATTCTATTTTTTACTGTGTAAATATTCTATCTTTAATTAGGTCAATATTCTATCTTTTACTATGTCAATATTCTATCTTTTACTATGTCAATATTCTATCCTTTACTGCGTCAATATTCTTTCTTTAACTATGTCAATATTCCATCTTTTACTGCGTCAATATTCTATCTTTTACTGTGTCAATATTCTATCTTTTACTAAGTCAATATTCTATCTTTTACTATGTCAATATTCTATCTTTTACTATGTCAATATTCTATTTCTACTGTGTCAATATTCTATCTTTTACTGTGTAAATATTCTATCTTTAATTATGTCAATATTCTATCTTTTACTATGTTAATATTCTATCTTTTACTATGTCAATATTCTATCTTTTACCATGTCAATATTCCATCTTTAACTATGTCAATATTCTATCTTTTACTGTGGCAATATTCTATCTTTTACTATGTCAATATTCTATCTTTTACTATGTCAATATTTTATCTTTTACTATGTCAATATTCTATCTTTTACTATGTCAATATTTTATCTTTTACTATGTCAATATTCCATCTTTTACTATGTCAATATTCTATCTTTTACTATGTCAATATTCTATCTTTTACTGTATCAATATTCTATCTTTTACTATGTCAATATTCTATCTTTTACTATGGCAATATTCTATCTTTTACTATGCCAATATTTTATCCTTTACTATGTCAATATTATATCTTTTACTATGTCAATATTTTATCTTTGACTGTGTCAATATTCCATCTTTAACTATGTCAATACTCTATCTTTTACTATGTCAATATTCTATCTTTTACCATGTCAATATTCTATCTTTAACTATGTCAATATTCCATCTTTAACTATGTCAATATTCCATCTTTAACTATGTCAATATTCTATCCTTTACTGTATCAATATTCTATCTTTTACTATGTCAATATTCTATCTTCTACTGCGTCAATATTCTATCTTTTACTGCGTCAGTATTCTATCTTTTACTGCATCAATATTCTATCTTTTACTATGTAAATATTCTATCTTTTACTATGTCAATATTCTATCTTTAACTATGTCAATATTCTATCTTTTACTATATCAATATTCTATCTTTAACTATGTCAATATTCTACCTTTAACTATGTCAATATTCTACCTTTTACTGTGTCAATATTCTATCGTTTACTGTGTCAATATTCTATCTTTAACTATGTCAATATTCTATCTTTTACTATGTCAATAATCTATCTTTTACTGCATCAAGATTCTATATTTTACTGCGTCAAAATTCTATCTTTTACTATGTCAATATTCTATCTTTTACTATGCCAATATTTTATCCTTTACTATGTAAATATTATATCTTTTACTGTGTCAATATTCCATCTTTAACTATGTCAATATTCTATCTTTTACCATGGCAATATTCTATCTTTAACTATGTCAATATTCCATCTTTAACTATGTCAATATTCCATCCTTTACTGTATTAATATTCTATCTTTTACTATGTCAATATTCTATCTTCTACTGTGTCAATATTCTATCTTTTACTGCGTCAATATTCTATCTTTTACTGCATCAATATTCTAACTTTTACTGTGTCAATATTCTATCTTTAACTATGTCAATATTCTATCTTTTACTATGTCAATATTCTATCTTTTACTGCATCAAAATTCTATCTTTTACCATGTCAATATTCTATCTTTTACTATGTCAATATTCTATCTTTTACTGCGTCAATATTCTATCTTTTACTATGTCAATATTCTATCTTTATCTATGTCAACATTCTATCTTTTACCATGTTAATATTCTATCTTTAACTATGTCAATATTCCATCTTTAACTATGTCAATATTCCATCTTTAACTATGTCAATATTCTATCCTTTACTGCGTCAATATTCTTTCTTTTACTGCATCAATATTCTATTTTTTACTGTGTAAATATTCTATCTTTAATTAGGTCAATATTCTATCTTTTACTATGTCAATATTCTATCTTTTACTATGTCAATATTCTATCCTTTACTGCGTCAATATTCTTTCTTTTACTGCATCAATATTCTATCTTTTACTGTGTAAATATTCTATCTTTTACTATGTCAATATTCTATCTTCTACTCTGTCAATATTCTATCTTTTCCTATGTCAATATTCTATCTTCTACTGTGTCAATATTCTATCTTTTACTATGTCAATATTCTATCTTTTACTATGTCAATATTTTATCTTTTACTATGTCAATATTCTATCTTTAACTATGTCAATATTCTATCTTCTACTGTGTCAATATTCTATCTTTTACTGCGTCAATATTCTATCTTTTACTGTGTCAATATTCTATCTTTAACTATGTCAATATTCTATCTTTTACTATGTCAATATTCTATCTTTTACCGTGTCAATATTCTATCTTTAACTATGTCAATATTTCATCTTTAACTATGTCAATATTACATCTTTAACTATGTCAATAGTCTATCTTTTACTGTATCAATATTGTATCTTCTACTGTGTCAATATTCTATCTCTTACTGTGGCAATATTCTATCTTTTACTATGTCAATATTTTTTTTTTACTATGTCAATATTCTATCTTTAACTATGTCAATATTCTATCTTTTACTATGTTAATATTCTATCTTTTACTATGTCAATATTCTATCTTTTACCATGTCAATATTCTATCTTTTACTATGTCAATATTCTATCTTTTACTGTGTCAATATTCTATCTTTTACTGCGTCAATATTCTATCTTTTACTGCATCAATATTCTATCTTTTACTGTGTAAATATTCTATCTTTAATTATGTCAATATTCTATCTTCTACTGTGTCAATATTCTATCTTTTACTATGTCAATATTCTATCTTTTACTATGTCAATATTCCATCTTTAACTATGTCAATATTCTATCTTTTACTATGTCAATATTCTATCTTTTACTATGTCAATATTCTATCTTCTACTGCGTCAATATTCTATCTTTTACTATGGCAATATTCTATCTTTTACTGCATCAATATTCTATCTTTTACTATGTAAATATTCTATCTTTTACTATGTCAATATTCTATCTTTAACTATGTCAATATTCTATTTTCTACTGTATCAATATTCTATCTTTAACTATGTCAATATTCTATCTTTTACTGTGTCAATATTCTATCTTTAACTATGTCAATATTCTATCTTTTACTATGTCAATATTCTATCTTTAACTATGTCAATATTCTATCTTTTACTATGTCAATATTCTATCTTTTACTGCATCAAGATTCTATCTTCTACTCTGTCAATATTCTATCTTTTACTATGTCAATATTCTATCTTTTACTATGTCAATATTTTATCTTTTACTATGTCAATATTCTATCTTTTACTGTGTCAATATTCTATCTTTAACTCTGTCAATATTCTATCTTCTACTGTGTCAATATTCTATCTTTTACTATGTCAATATTCCATCTTTAACTATGTCAATATTCCATCCTTTACTGTATTAATATTCTATCTTTTACTATGTCAATATTCTATCTTCTACTGTGTCAATATTCTATCTTTTACTGCGTCAATATTCTATCTTTTACTGCATCAATATTCTAACTTTTACTGTGTCAATATTCTATCTTTAACTATGTCAATATTCTATCTTTTACTATGTCAATATTCTATCTTTTACTGCATCAAAATTCTATCTTTTACCATGTCAATATTCTATCTTTTACTATGTCAATATTCTATCTTTTACTGCGTCAATATTCTATCTTTTACTATGTCAATATTCTATCTTTATCTATGTCAACATTCTATCTTTTACCATGTTAATATTCTATCTTTAACTATGTCAATATTCCATCTTTAACTATGTCAATATTCCATCTTTAACTATGTCAATATTCTATCCTTTACTGCGTCAATATTCTTTCTTTTACTGCATCAATATTCTATTTTTTACTGTGTAAATATTCTATCTTTAATTAGGTCAATATTCTATCTTTTACTATGTCAATATTCTATCTTTTACTATGTCAATATTCTATCCTTTACTGCGTCAATATTCTTTCTTTTACTGCATCGATATTCTATCTTTTACTGTGTAAATATTCTATCTTTTACTATGTCAATATTCTATCTTCTACTCTGTCAATATTCTATCTTTTCCTATGTCAATATTCTATCTTCTACTGTGTCAATATTCTATCTTTTACTGCGTCAATATTCTATCTTTTACTGTGTCAATATTCTATCTTTAACTATGTCAATATTCTATCTTTTACTATGTCAATATTCTATCTTTTACCGTGTCAATATTCTATCTTTAACTATGTCAATATTTCATCTTTAACTATGTCAATATTACATCTTTAACTATGTCAATAGTCTATCTTTTACTGTATCAATATTGTATCTTCTACTGTGTCAATATTCTATCTCTTACTGTGGCAATATTCTATCTTTTACTATGTCAATATTTTTTTTTTACTATGTCAATATTCTATCTTTAACTATGTCAATATTCCATCTTTTACTGCGTCAATATTCTATCTTTTACTGTGTCAATATTCTATCTTTTACTAAGTCAATATTCTATCTTTTACTATGTCAATATTCTATTTCTACTGTGTCAATATTCTATCTTTTACTGCGTCAATATTCTATCTTTTACTGCATCAATATTCTATCTTTTACTGTGTAAATATTCTATCTTTAATTATGTCAATATTCTATCTTCTACTGTGTCAATATTCTATCTCTTACTGTGGCAATATTCTATCTTTTACTATGTCAATATTTTTTTTTTACTATGTCAATATTCTATCTTTAACTATGTCAATATTCCATCTTTTACTGCGTCAATATTCTATCTTTTACTGTGTCAATATTCTATCTTTTACTAAGTCAATATTCTATCTTTTACTATGTCAATATTCTATCTTTTACTATGTCAATATTCTATCTTTAATTATGTCAATATTCTATCTTTTACTATGTTAATATTCTATCTTTTACTATGTCAATATTCTATCTTTTACCATGTCAATATTCCATCTTTAACTATGTCAATATTCTATCTTTTACTGTGGCAATATTCTATCTTTTACTATGTCAATATTCTATCTTTTACTATGTCAATATTTTATCTTTTACTATGTCAATATTCTATCTTTTACTATGTCAATATTTTATCTTTTACTATGTCAATATTCCATCTTTTACTATGTCAATATTCTATCTTTTACTATGTCAATATTCTATCTCTTACTGTATCAATATTCTATCTTTTACTATGTCAATATTCTATCTTTTACTATGGCAATATTCTATCTTTTACTGTGTCAATATTCTATCTTTTACTATGGCAATATTCAGTCTTTTACCATGTCAATATTATATCTTTAACTATGTCAATATTCTATCTTTAACTGTGTCAATATTCTATCTTCTACTGTGTCAATATTCTATCTTCTACTCTGTCAATATTCTATCTTTTAATATGGCAATATTCTATCTTTTACTATGTCAATATTTTATCTTTTACTATGTCAATATTCTATCTTTTACTGTGTCAATATTCTATCTTTAACTCTGTCAATATTCTATCTTCTACTGTGTCAATATTCTATCTTTTACTATGTCAATATTCTATCTTTTACTATGTCAATATTCTATCTTTTACTATGTCAATATTCTATCTTTTACTGCGTCAATATTCTATCTTTTACTGTGTCAATATTCTATCTTCTACTATGTCAATATTCTATCTTTTACTGTGTCAATATTATATCTTTAACTATGTCAATATTCCATCTTTAACTATGTCAATATTCTATCCTTTACTGTATCAATATTCTATCTTTTACTATGTCAATATTCTATCTTCTACTGCGTCAATATTCTATCTTTTACTGCGTCAGTATTCTATCTTTTACTGCATCAATATTCTATCTTTTACTATGTAAATATTCTATCTTTTACTATGTCAATATTCTATCTTTAACTATGTCAATATTCTATCTTTTACTATGTCAATATTCTATCTTTAACTATGTCAATATTCTACCTTTAACTATGTCAATATTCTACCTTTTACTGTGTCAATATTCTATCGTTTACTGTGTCAATATTCTATCTTTAACTATGTCAATATTCTATCTTTTACTATGTCAATAATCTATCTTTTACTGCATCAAGATTCTATCTTTTACTGCGTCAAAATTCTATCTTTTACTATGTCAATATTCTATCTTTTACTATGCCAATATTTTATCCTTTACTATGTAAATATTATATCTTTTACTGTGTCAATATTCCATCTTTAACTATGTCAATATTCTATCTTTTACCATGGCAATATTCTATCTTTAACTATGTCAATATTCCATCTTTAACTATGTCAATATTCCATCCTTTACTGTATCAATATTCTATCTTTTACTATGTCAATATTCTATCTTCTACTGTGTCAATATTCTATCTTTTACTGCGTCAATATTCTATCTTTTACTGCATCAATATTCTAACTTTTACTGTGTCAATATTC